>JAQIFY010003993.1:0-12116 GCA_028533085.1 Varecia variegata
TTGCCACTTCTAGAGCTTCTGCCATACTCATTCTACTTACGCCATATTTAAAGGTGCTATATCTTAAGCAGAATATCTTCATTTATGACTTCATATTTTTGCCTGGCTAATATCTTCACTTTGTCTTTAGGATATCAACTATTAATCTTTGTTGGTCTTAATAACTCTTACATAGGTTCGGTTTTCTAAAATACATAGTACCCTTTATGTGACTCTTTGCCTTGAGCATTCTTGTTGTGGCAAATCCTGCCTGAGCATAAATGCTGGAGATGCTCTGGGAAATACATTATTTTTCCTAAGTGGCCAAGGGGACATACGCCTGGGTTGGGACTGTGTGCTATATTGTACTTGGATGTCCTCTGAAGCTGTCATCTCAGGATATACTCCTGAAAAAGCCCCCAGACAAAGCTCAGGTATAAGTGCTGGAAGATTGGAGGTGGAGAGCCCCTCGTATGTTTAGACTACATTCCTTTGACACCACCAGAAAAATGCCTTTACTAGACAGGAGGGCAACAGGTGCACCTTCTCCTCTGGGCAACCAGGTCCTGTCTAGAGACATGGAGCTCAATTCCAAAACCATTGTAGTCTGCAGTGTCACACTGTTGTGGATTTCACTGCCTGTTCACCCAAAATCATGAGCCAGTGACATTTTTCTGGGCTGAAAAGGTCACTGCTCATCCTGCCTTCCAGTCACTAGCCTTTCTTTTGTTTAAGAAATGCTTTTGTGTAGAGACTGGTTCAGAAGTCTTGGAATAGCCATAATAAGAAAACAAAAAACACTAGGTCTAGTTTTGTAATAAACTTGCCGTTGGTCATTACAGCTACTAGACAATTGCTGTCCCTTCATCCTGCACACGGACAAACCATGTGAATAACAGGAAGCTTACCAGCCGGGAGTCAAGTCTGAGGACTTGGGCATCTTAGTTACTAGTAAAGCTAGTGAAAATTCAACTAGTGAACATGTACGGTGACAGGGTGGGGAACCTGCGGCCTGAAGGCCACATACGGCCTTCTGGATCCTTTTTTTTTCTTAACTTCAAAATCTTATGGGGGTATAAATGCTTAGTTTACACATACTGTGTAACTCCCCGAGTCAGAGCTGTGTGTGGCCTTTTGACTAAATCCAAGTTTTACAGAAAAAGTCCATTCATATATTCATTACCCCATGAATATATACAAATAAAAAACTTGGAAAAATGTGAACTGCTTCAATCTTATGATAAAACTTTAATGGATGAGAAGTTGCTTCTTAAGGGTGAAAAAAGAAATATTTTGGTTTTGAGATGGAATCTACTGGTGAAGAGTCTGAATGTTGCCAAAATGACAAAGGATTTAGAGTATTACATAAACGTAGTTAACCAAAGCAGCAGCAGGGTTTGAGAGGATTGACTGCAATTTTGAAAGAAGCTCTACAGTGGGGAAAATGCTATCAAATGGCACCTCATGTTACAAACTTCACTGTGGTGGTGTTTTAAGGAAGTGCCACAGTCATGCCACCCTTTAGCGACTACAACCATGATCAGCCATTAGCTGTCAACGTGGAGGCAAGACTCTAAAGCAAAAAGATTACAACTTGCTGATGGCTCAGGTGATCCATGAACATATTTTAGCAATAAGGTATTTTGAAAGTTTGTGAAGTTTCGATTCAGTCCAAAGGCCCCACTTGAGGATCCAGAAGGTCACCCCAGAATCGGGCACTGACCAAGGCAAAGGTTTCCAAGGCTACCTTCCATTGCCCAAAAGTTCTAGGTGGATTTTAATTATCACCCTGCTAACCTCTGGTGGCAAGAGTGGGTTGTCCTTTAGCTTGTACACCTAATGTTTCCTATGTGTCAAAGTGGGTTCATTCCCATCAGAGGGTATGTGACACTGTGCAATGACATTTTTCACCTTCCTGATGCTATGGAGAAATGCCAGCTTCATTTTGTTTCTGGAAACAGCCATACAGTGACTTCATGGACAGTGCCGACTGTGAGCCTGGGCCATTCTGGTCTCCCCACCCAATTTGTACAGACTGGACTCTCAGACCTACAGGCTCTTCAGTCTGCTCTGTGAAAGACTGTCTTCCAGTTACTGTCTTCATGGGTCATAGGACTGACCAGTATGTTTATAAGATGGTAATTGCTGTGACCTCTGGGAACCAGGGAAAAATTTCAGCAAGTGATGACCAATTCTTGATCACCACTTAATTTCAGGTAGAAGCACCTGAGGATGGTTACTTGAGCCTAGTCTTGGAGCACAATGGTTATTACTGGGAAATATTCCTCTTACGTGCAGAGTTTCCTCTAGGTTTGTGCTGCTTTTTTACCTGAAATCATTACCTTTGTCAGTCACCACACAGTGCCTGGAGACCACTGAGCCAAAATCAACACAGGTCAAGTAGGATGGGATGAGTAGAAAGATCTAGGTGGAAGTTCCAGGGTGATCTTGGGTGTTTCTGTGTGGGGTCTATAATGATTGGACCAAAGGCTTTCATATCCTTCAAAGCTCAGTGCTAGAGAGGGAGAGGAGGTGGGAATGGTGAGTTTGTGTCCTCTCCATTTCCTTGAGTGTGGTGGGTCTCAAGTTAGTGACAAGTTGGACCCAGGGCTACAGTGATACGGGACTGGGGCTTTGTATGTTGCCAAGCAGAAGCTCAAGCCTATACTATGGAGGGTTTCCAGTGTTGTTGGCTTCCTCTCTGCATGTGAGTCCCAAGGGACTGAGCTTGGTCCTGATCCAGGCTGACCAGATACAATGTACCTGATGGTAGACCTTGTCTTTATCCTGTAAATCTATGGATCCAAGGATCCTTCCTCCACTTTTGGGCAGTTTTGCAGCTTTGTAAAGGCTTCCTTGGGTGAAGAAATAGGTGTGTGGACCTACTCTTGGTTCCTATTTCTGATTAATCTTCCTTGGGTGCCTTTGGGTTTCCCTGGCCCCATCCTGTGCATCTGGCACAGTCCACCAGGGATGATGTACTTTAGGAGAATATACTCTGCACTGGGATATGTGTTTGAAGCCAGACATACATGGCTTGTCCTTCCAGCTCATTGTTCCTTGCCTATCTTTTGATGCTGGGCACTTCCTGGGATGTCTGGGGGAGCCCATGGTGAATTTCTCCTACTTGCTGAGGGATATGGTGCATTGCCCATGTGACTTGTTTGTAGGTAGGTTCCGGTGAGTTTGACCGTGTTTTGTCCTTGTACATTCAGTTAATCTGAATAGAAAATGACTTGGAGTAATGTTCTTGGAATCAAGATGAAAGGATCTTTCTGGTCCTCCTTTCCTGCAGCTGTGAAGCAGAACATGTACTCCCCTGAGTCATGCATTGTGCTTGCAAAGAGCAGGTATTTTTCTAACGGTGACACACTTAAAATGCTCCAGTAGGCTTTTCAGGAAACTCCCTGGTCAGTGCAGCTACTTGGAAATTCATGCTGAGGAGGCAGAGCCCTGAACATAGAATGCAGGATCAGTGATACCCCAGACCTTCTGGAACAACAATGTTCAGTTGGTATCAGCATTAACATGAGAAGGAAAGAAGATTCTGGCTCCATGGTCAAAAACGGTTTTCTCTGGGCAGGAAGGGCTCAGTGTTGAATCCAAGGAGCAAGATTCTGACTCCATCCCCGTCACCACATTGACTGAATGCTGGGCCTGTCTGGCTCCTCTGGGGGTGGGGGGAGGAGTGAGTTCTCTGATGTGGAAGCAGCTCTATTGGTCATGCTCTCCATGTCTCTGTTCCCCTGAGAGTTGTCCTTGCAGATGTTTTCTTGTGAATGTGGTATCAAGCTAAAACAATAGCTGCCACTAGGGAAGGGAGAGATCAGAGCTGTCTATGCAGACTTTGCTGTGTCTGTGCAGGGTGAGAAATGTCCTGCCTCTTCCGGTAGCTGTGTGGATCGCAGCTCATGAGAAGCAGGACCTCCCTGTCCCTCTGAAATATGAAGGCTCTCAGAGCAGCTTAGCCTTCCTGGGATGAAGAAGGTAAGAAAGCATTCAGTAGTCTGGGTCAATATAATTGGCTCTTCTGGGGAGATCATCTTAAGTATCTCTCTTGGGGTGTGTGGAACAATTGGGAAATAACTGGTGTATTTCTGCCTTTATGGATGGTTAGATTCCAGAAAACCTGGAACCCTGGGCTTTTGTGCCCAGGGAATACTATTAATTGCCTACTTAATTTCTTGCATAGGAGACTTAAGGAACAAATCTTTTTGTTAAGAATTATTTCATGGCATGTATGCCTTCATTTGAAAGTTAAACTAAATACCATTCATAATCTTAACATCTTTGTGGTAAGGGTAAGAAGGTATGTGGCAATTCTTGATCTAGCACCCTAGGGAAAGAACACTCGGGGAGCTTTTCACTTCAAATATGAAGGAATTGGTGATCTACTCTGGCTTTTCCTTTTTTGAATTATTTTATTGGACAACCTTCAGAATTTCAATATTTCTTAACTTTTAATACATGGTTGAATCTTAAAATGCATTTTAAGATTTATCAAAGTAATTTATGAAAAGCTATTCTGTGATATTCACTGTTGGCCCATCAATGGGGAAGCATTATAAAACAGGTAGTTCATAACCAAGTGTGCACATCAGGTATTTTAGGGGGATAATTACTACTTTCTAAACAATACTATTTGTGATTCTGGGGACGGGGTGGGATGGGGAAGGCAGAGACAACAAATACATCTTAAACAGAAGCATTAATGTAACTTCATAAAATGCAAGTGGAAAAATTGGGTAAATGACCTACTGTGTAATCTTACATTATACAAATATCAATCAAATACTAGGTGGGCAGGCAAATAACAAGTATACAAAAAATTCTCTGAAGAGGTTACATGTGAAATTTCTCAGATTTTTAGCATATCTAAGAATTAACTGAAGAGTTTGCTAAAAATGCAGGTTTATAGGACAAATCGGATTTTAATTTAGTGGAACTGGGATGGAATCTAGCAATCTGTAAGTTATTAAACAACTCAGTGATAAAGAGGATACTATGGATTCAAGCTTGTCTGCACTTGAACTGGACAAGTGGAAGGATGATGGATAGGACAGAATGGACATTATTAGTAGAATCAAACTAGAGGCAAACAGAAGCCAAGATGTGTTCTAGCTTACATAAAATGGCTCAGTAGAAAATATTCCCAGAATGAAGCTAAAAAATCTGGGGGATGAGGATCTTGAAACTAAGGTTTTAGAATGAGGAAACAATACAATGCTTCTAGTTTTACTCTACTAATCTGATCCTACTGATCAACCAGGCCGTAAAGTTGGGCATGTACAGCAGCACTCCATTACATGACAGTGGCAGAAGTAGAAATTTTGCCCATCCCCAGACGGTGCACACCGCACCCATTAGGTGTGAATATACCCATCCCCTCCTCCCACCTGCACCTGATGAATGTTAATACTATATTTAATGGGATTTTGAGGGTATAATTTTCTTTCATAAGGAAAAGCCTTGGAAGGATCAAAACGTTTGATACCCAGAACTTTATTCAATTCCTCCTGAAGTTTTATCTCACTTTCTTCTGAGCAAGCTGAGAGCGGAGTTTTGACACCTCTGATTTGAGTTGGCTATTTTCATCTTTCAACTTCACAACGTGCTTGATTTTTTTTGGCCTTAAATTCTGATGACCCAATAATTTAGCATATGAGTCTCTTACATTATTTAGCTGTTTGTAAGCTGCACCATGTTCATTCAACGCCTGTTTCTCTGCTTCAAATGCATCCAGTTGTAGCTGACAAGTTTCTGTTTTACTATACAGTTCTTCATAAAGGAGACACCACTTATTAATTATGCTATTGTATTTTTTTCCAGATTTCTTCCAGTTTACTCAAGTTGTCCTCTTGTTGCTTAAGTTGGTTCTGTAAATCAGTTACTGAAGAGAAGAAACCGATTTCTTTAATTTCTGCGTCTTCAAGTGCTGACTTGGTTTGCAGATCTAGATGCATCCTTGCATATTCTTGACTTGCACTCTCAGTTGCCAATATTTGATGTTGAACATCCTCTGCACTTTTCTTGGCCTTGGCCACTTCAAGTAGTGAGGAGTTCTCCAGCTTAAGATCTATCTCACTAGCTGTTAATGCTGTATAGCTTTCTAACTGAGCAGTAACATCCCCAAGGTTTTGTGCTGTACTATTCCACTGTTCCTGCAAAAGCAGGGTGGCCTGAGTGTTCATAGCATTACTTTTCTCCAGTTCAGTCTTTCCCTTGCAGCTTTTCTTCTAGGAGTCTGAGTTCTTCAGCTCTAAATTTTGTTTCTTCTAATTCCTTGACCGGTCTTTCAGCTTATTCCTCCTTTTGTTGTAATTTATCGAGCTCGTCCAGTGCTTGCTTTAATTCATGAAAGAGATTCGTCTTTAATGCCTCTTGAAAAGTACATTGCTATGCTGAAGACTAGAAGATAATTCCTTCTTTTGTTTGCAGAAGTGAATCAATTTATGACTTTTTGCTGAAGCTTTTCATGTTCTTGTTTTTCAAGAATAAACTTAAGTTTTTCATCTCAGCATATAGATATTCACCCCGTTCTCTATTCCTGTTTACAAGGTCTTTTTCAAGCAGCTGACATTTAGCATTCAGGTCTTCTACTTGTTTAGACAATACAACATTTTCCTCAAGAGACTGCTGAAGGCTTAAAATTTCATCATTCTTCTTTTAAAATTTTCTAACTGGCCAATATCTAGCTTGTATTTTTCCTCTTGATCTGAGGCACAACTAATTTCTTAAACGTAATCTAAGTTTTCTGTGTGGGATTTTTCATCACCCTTGTCTTTCTCTACTGAAACAAGTTTCACCTCCAGCTGGGCTGTTTTCCCCTGGACTCTGAGATTCTCCTGGGTGACCTGCAGCTTCATCTCCACACCTTGTTGAGCTACCATACTCCTCCTCTTTGTTCTTTTGTTTCTAAGTTTCATCAAATCCAGGCTTAGAATCTCAAATTCTTCTGGTTATCATTTTCAGACAACTTAGATTTTAGTAGTTCATTAGTCCTCATCAATTCCATAAGCTGTTTTTCCAGTGAAGCATCATTTGCAGAGCAATGTCTTTTCCCTGGCTGCAGCATTTAGCTTTGCTTCCATCTTCTTGAACTCAACTTCCAGATCCTGGATCCTCCTGTCCTGAGCAGCAAGTTCCTGCACAAGAACACGAATCTTTTTCTAATATCTTCAAATCTTTATCATTCTTGAGATTCCTTTAATGCCAAAGTGTCTTGACTTGCCTAGCTGAAGCAGACAAGGTAGCATCTTGGTCAACACTAGGATATTGTTGGGATTCTTTTTGTTTCTTAATTCTTAGTGATTCTGAAAGGATACTAGTCCTTCCAATATTTCTGATTTTCTAACACCATAAGCACCTGGAGATGGTGAACAACTGGAAGGGTCAATAAATCATTTCAGGGGCGCCTTAGGAAAAGACATGCTGATGACCAACTCCAGAAGCCGAAAGTCACTGCCGCTCAACTGCCTGCAGACTTGGCTTTTCCTTAATGTAGACCCTGACAGACGAAATTGGAGTACCTCACAAAATCCTTCCTGCTTTAAGAAGCGACCACCAATGTGTAGGGGCTTGAAATTTAACAGTTGGAGATCACAAGTTTGAAATGGCCATCACATGGATGAAATCAAGTTGTTGTCAAGGTTGGGTTCCTATCTTCTTGCTCCAAGGACAGTGTGGTTTCTTGATTTAACCATGTTTCGGGGCTCCTTCTAAAGGATGAAGACGATTTCTGGAACTTACCTGACTTTGAACATCAATGTTTCCCCTTCATATTCCCTTGCCGTGTCACATAACATGTTCAGTTTCTAAACACTAGGACAAGGGCTTCTGTAGTGATCATTTACCTGCCTGTATCTGGTACTACTTGGGAAGTGACCCCAGGAAGGCCCAAACAGTCTGGTGAACAGGTGTCACATGGAGGGAGCAGCCATTGAGGGGTGGTATTGACCTGGCCACTTGGAGGTAACTAGGGCTCAACCCCACTGGGTCTGTGTGAGGAAGGTGCAGAATGTAGCTCAGAATGTCTTCCCTACTTGAGAACTGGTATGGTCTCTTATCCTCATCACTCTCTGCTCTGAACATAGTAAATTTTCTTCCACCAGAGGCCTCAGGTTCCCTTGGACTGCTGAGATGTGGGGCTGGGTGCAAGTAAGTGGACCAAGAGAGGGAGGGGTGTGGCCTGGGCAACCCAGTTAATAAAATGTGAACCACTGGATGTTCTGCAGAAGAATGGGCTCAGTGCTTTATGGAAGCATTGGGGATAATAAAATAATTGAGAATCAATGTAAAAGTTGAAAATAACTTATTAGAGTCAAGGGATGAGTAGTGATTTTAAATCTCACACTTTTCTCTCAGATTGACATGCAATTCCATGTATTTTTCTCTAATTAGACCTACCTCATCTGTCAGCTCTCCCTTAGATGTTATGAGTTGTTCTAAGGTGACTGTTGAACATAATTACAGCCGATCCCTCTGGGTAGCTAGGTTTGGTGTCTACACATGTGACTATTGTGATGTTATCAGCTGTTGCCTATCGTTTCCATACACCTCACCATGTTAGGAGAAATAGGATCTGAAATACTTTGTTCACATGTAAGTCCATAAGGAATTCTTTCCTCCATTCCTTGAACTTGTAAGAATAGTGTGCATCTGATCTAAATGGGACCATTAACTTTCCTTTTCTTGGTAAAAGGAATTTCCTCCTGATGTATCACTTTGCTGCGCTCCCATGAATAGAGGAAGCATAGCCAATGTCATGCTCTTCCTCTAGTGGATGCTGCTGTCAACTGCATTCCGAATTGAGGAAAGTTCAGAAACAGCTGGGTGCATATCCTGATGCATTTAGCTTTGCCCACTTCTGTTGCAAGGAAAAACTGAGCCAATGGTATTTTCTGGGTGGGAGAAGTAGCTTTTGGTCATCCCTTGCAGTTATTGGCACCTTCTTGTGTTTCTCCTTGGAGATGTTTTTCAGGGAAGGCAGGCTCAGAAGTCCAGAGAGATGGCTATAAGAGGAAAATAATGTGAGGGCTATGTCTGTAATATACTGTTGGTGATATTACAAATGCTGTGAGCAGATGCAAACCACTTTATCCTATACACTGATAAACAGTGTGATTAGCAAGCATTGTAGTGTGGCAGTCAAGCTGGGTTACAAGTTAATCAGAACTGGTGAGTTTACTTTGGTCCTGAGCAATGTGCCCGTGGTAGTCCGCACCCTTCAGGTGGCCCAGGAGGTTTGATACTGCATGGAGGACCTTATCTTCGGTATTTCTATCCACCATATCAGGCTTGGTCAGGATTACTATGGTGCTGTGTGTGTCAGGATCTGCTTCCTGAGCAAGGCAGGTTGCTTCTGTGGTGGTGACGCCCATGTCACTGAGGACTACTGCCAAGTAGACTGTCTCTGGCTTGCAGTGACCTTCTTTGAGTGCCTTTAAGTGCCTTCCTCTGACACTGAGTGTCAGTGGGCTGACTGTAGTGGCTCTGGTAATACCAGGAAGGTCTGCTGGACGTGTGAGGAGCTGCCTCTAGATTTCAGCTTATGACTGATTGCATCTTCTTCCACAGCAGGGACATCTTAGGCTGATGAATTTCCTTTCCATGTTTGAAACATGTGAAATCTCAATCTCAAAGTCCTGGCAACTGACCTTCTCCACTCATCTTCCTGCCCAAGTTTTCTGAGTTCCAGCACCAGAGGACATCTTGTGTGACAATACCACTGCCTCTGGGAAGGGTGGTTCCCCACAGAGTTCCAGCATGGAGTTCTCCTCTGAGCTCTGGTTCCCAATGCTGGTGATGCAGGCAGGGTCAGGTTTGCTCCATGCCTAGGGCTCTCTTAGAAGAGGGGTCAGTGAGGTCAGCACTAGGGCCCACCTTCTGATCATACTGGCTGTTGAGGTTCTCAGTCCCTGTGTCCTGACTTCTCTCTGCCATATTAGTATCTTCACTTAGTCATGGATCATGGGATGCAGAAGATGAATCTCATTTTATGGTATCCACTTCAGAATGAATTATCTACTTCCAGGAAAGCTGAGAATTGACTGGCAGATGTCATGAGTCTGCATGATCCTGAGGAATGAGCCTGTGAGTCTGGGGTGCTCTGTCACGATCCCATTCACAGGAAAAGTGCGGCCAATTCAGCCTCAATTGTGCTGAGGGGGAGTTCTACTTGCTTATTTACATGGGAACAGACTTCTGAGCTCATAATTGTCTCCTTGTGTGTGCCCAAGTGTTTCATTTGTTTGTAGAGAGTAGTCAGCCACTTTGAGTCATCTTGAATAGACAGTCAAATGTTGCCATGTTCCCCCTCCAAGTAATGGTGTCCAGCTTAGGACAAAGAGATGGCTTTTTTTTGTATGAACACTTCTGTAAGGGTACTGTCTAAAAATGAAACATGTTGAATATTTCATGTTTTTAATTACTACCTACTTCTGCTAGTGACTGGTCACCTTGAAATTATGATGGTTTAAATGGAAACTTCTTCCCTCTACCGCCAAAAGTTCTTCCAGTCAACATTAACTGCAAGGGTTTAACTGTGCCCTTCTCGTGATGTCTGAAATTACCTATAGAAAACAAGGGCTTCTGTTTCTCTGTCCAAACTGGAGATGACTATGAAACACTGTCCCTCAAAAAGAAGAGGGCACTTACTCTCAGTTCCTGCTTGATATCGTTCTACCACATCCTTGGGGGGAGGGTCTCTGGAATTGCTTTTTCAAATTGATCCTTCTGTACCAGAACAGAAGTGGCTTCTCAATTGCTGTGGTGAAAAACACTCAGAACTAGAAAACACAAGAGATTGTGTCAGTTAAAGATGGAAAATGTCAGAAGCCTGTGTTCTCTAAAAGAGGTCCCCCTGTCATAGTCGGGGTGTTCAGGGGGGGAGGTCCTGCTTGTTTAGCACTGAGTACAGGGCTGGTCCTCAGTGATTCTTCCCAGACACTGAGCACCTGGGACAGACACATCAGCAGTAAGATGACCTCAGCTCATTCTGGTGAAGTGGGGGCAGGGGTGTGGTAAGGATTGGAAACTTGTTCTTTCCCTGGAACATGTTGTCAGGGAGAGGTTACTCTGCGGTATGACAATCAAGCAGGCTGTGGTTAATTTCCACTATGACTTTCTCATTGTGAGTGATTGACTTAGGGTTGAGTTCACCTTTAACAGCACAAGGTAAGGAGAAGGAAAAAAAAACTGTAATCCCAAGACGGATTGTTGCTCTTAAATAGTTACACTTTTTAAAAGCTTAAACTCTTCTTTGACTTTTGAAAGTCATTAAAATATACTTGCTATGATTAAGCTGCTTTGTCACTGTTTAAAAAAACCACTCAATGAGAATTGTTAGAGCACAGCTAGGAAGAGTTTATTCAGCACCATGAATACACTGTTTCATTCTAACCATGCTATATTAATGAAATCATAAAGAATCTAACCTTTTGTGATTGGCCTTTTTCCCTCTGCATAATTTCTTGGAGACTTATCCAAGTTGTGTTTCAAAGCTTGTTCCTTTTAGTGCTGAGTGGGTTTCCATAGTCCAGGTGCACCACACTATGTAACCCTTCACTCATTCAAGGGACCCATGTGGTGTTTTCAGTTCTTGGCTATTTTAAAGTTTTATTTATAACAAAAAGTAAACATTAGGTGTTGGGGTGAAATAGTGTTCATTACTCTAGGGAAACATGAAGCTCCTTGTCCTCAGACAGGGTTGTGCTCTTGAAGTGCTCCCTTTTACTCCTTACAGGTGCTGTCTTGACTGAACTACCCCTGGCTGGGGTGGGGTGCCATGCCGTGGGCCTCTTCCCAAATATCTTGGTTTATTTAAGGCAGCCATTTTACTCACCTCAGTAGAGAGTTCTTGCACCTGGGCAAAGCTCCTTAGGAGCTCAAGTTCCTTTTTCATGGTCATGTCCTTGAGTTTGCTCAGTAAGTCGAGCACCTACAGGTGTTCTGGATTCCCAATGCCAAGATCTCCCAGGAGTTTGAGTGGTCTTCAATTCAGTGGACCACTGCAACAGCCTTCTGCAGTAAGGGAGAAACACCAGGTTCAACTCTGCATATGGCACAGGCAAGTGGGAATTGACAGTCAAGCAGCAGTGTGTGGTCAGTGGGTGGAAAGTGACCAAGAGCAAATGTCA
>JAQIFY010003994.1:0-12115 GCA_028533085.1 Varecia variegata
AGGGAAAATGATAATAAACGTCTTTGAGCTAATAATGGAAAACTACCAAAGTCTTCAAGAGGTTATAGGGTTAGCAAAAAATATATGAAATCTAAATGACACTTTATTTACTGCAAGAACAAGGAACAAATGCTCAGAGTAATTTCTTTCCACCGTGAATTCCTAATGAAATGTTGAGATCAGTGTCAACCAGAGTATTGAAACAGGACATGGAATAGATGTCAAAATAAGTCAAACCGGATGAAGTAAGTTAGAGGAAACAGAGCCATATGATTCTTTGCCTTTGCTTTCAAGAATAAAGAGTGACTTTTTTTTCTTTTTTCAAAGCAGTAGTATTTAGAAGTTATTAATCATGATGAAATGCCAAATTGTTAAGGTAGAGTAACAGCTCCAATCTGTGTTAGACAAAAACAAAAATACTCTCCCTCTTAAAAAAAAACATAAAAATGATTTTAAAAGCAACCTTAATTTCAAGATTTCATATTTGCTGTTATTCCCATAGATATGCCAAGATAATTTATAAAGGAATTTTTATTTAAAAGCATCTTTATTCGTCAGAATATATCCTCAATTTCCTATTTTCAAAAAGGTTATAATAACAGTTTTTCTAATTATAAAATACATTCTCTGAAACTTGAAAAATAATAAGAAAGCCTTCTCATAATCCCGCAAACCATGATCATTTTTTCTATAAGTAAAAATAAGTTTATATATTACATATGTCATAGGTACTTCATGCTTAATTTTAGAATGCTCATACTCTTTTCCCTACTTTGTGCTTTGTGTGATAATTAGTATCCATAATGATACCAATTTTATGTAATTATTTTTTGAATTAAGGTGGTTTCTATTAAACATATGGTTCTATATGATTTCATTCATATAGATTTGTAAAGTTTTTCGTGTAAACATATGTAGGAGTCTTTTGTTGGATGATATCTTCATACTGAGTTCAAAAACTATGTTACTAAAATCCCACAACCATCTTCACGCCACCTGAGTTATCAGAAACATCCTCTTGCTGGCCTTACACAGCAAGACATGACTTTAGGGTATGGAAACTGCCTTTACTGAAGCCCCACCTGGCCAGTGCCTCTCAGCACCGGTTCCTTTTCTCATTGCTCAGTAGCCACCTGCGTAACAATCTGTTTCAGACTCTTGCATTGTATAATAACTCTCTGGGAAAAGAAAGTGCGTTTCACCCTTGCCTGTCTTCAGTTCTAAGTCATCTTCTTTGCTATCATCAGCTGCTTCTCAGAGTGTCACAGCCCTCAAGACTCTTGTTTTGTTTGTTTGTTTTTGAGGGGGCTTTATAATTGTCCCAAACCGTGGAAATGAGGGACCATCTGCAGAGGGCATTTCTCCCAGCTCAGCAAGGGTTTGGAGAAGGGGGAGAGGGTCGCCCTGTTGAGCCTGCTCTCTTTTCCCAGATATTACCCTCTCATGTCTTGCACAACCAAGATCCAGAGTCATTTCTCCTCCCTCCCCCCAGACCATGACCCAGCCTAGGAAACCCTTCTCCAAAAGTGACATAGAGAACTCTTTCCAACTTTACTGTGTTGGCATAAAGTTTGCACCAGACTCCCCTCAAGTCTTCCTTTTGCATATCAAAAGTCCATTTTGAAAGTTGAAAAACAAAAAAGAAAAAGAAAAGCTCACTTACTGTTTTGCACTCTTTCTTTCTTGCTTTCCCCAAAGACAGTGTGAATGTCCCAGAGAAAAGGCCACCTGCAAGGGAGTAGAAAAAAGAAAGTACAGTGTTGATACTACAAAACATCATCCTACTAATTCGATTACTGCCTGCTCCCCCAGCTAGAAGGCTGCACCCCAAGGCTTAGCACCACTTCTCCAACAGTGCAGCCTCGGAGACTCCTTGCTAAATGTGCACACATGAGAGCTATTACTATTTCTGATTATCAGATATGGAGAAATTTGGCTGCAACAAATGGTATCTTTAACAACTTCCAAAGATACAACATTTCAATCAAGCAGAAAAATGTTTCACTTCCAAGTGGAATACTGGAGTACTTAGTGTAAACTGTTGAATTAAACAGATTTATGATAGCTCTGCAAAAGTGAAAGTTTATAAGGTGTTTTAAAGAAACTGATATCACAGGCCATATAATTTCCACAAGCATTTAAATGTAAGACTGTGCAATTTCTCTGCATCTGATGGTGATGTAAGTGCAGACATCGAACACTCAGCCCTCCACCCTCAGTCGAATGGGATGACCAGTGGATATAAAACTAGGGAAAAACCAGCATCAGCGTTGGAAAATAGGAAGGGTGCCACACATATGCCTGCCACACCAGGGAATGTATATTTCATGTAGACTGATGGTAATGAACCTTAGGTGCCATTAGACTATGCTCATGACTGTCTCTGTGACAAAGAAAGAGTAGCAAGGAAGTGGAGGGAGCTGGACACATCATGTAAGACCAATTAATTTGGACAGGAGAAAAGAGGCCTTGGAAAAGGAAAATCCAATAGTCAAAATGCTGGTTCTGCCACTCTTTCTTTAAGCCAGGAGCAGCTTCAAGAAGTAAGTGCTCACAACAGAAGCAAGAAGCCAATACGAGATCAGGAATCCACCCCAAACAGAGCCACCTTGGGGTTTCTAGGTCCTGAAAAGATAACTGTAGGCCCAAACAAGAAGATCATCTTGAAGAGATAGAAATGCTTCTTTTGAGATATTGATTCTAAGAAATAAGCACACGGATATGCTAATTTGCATCTCAGAAAGATTCCAGGGGGTTTCTGAACCAATCTCTGATAACAGAGTTAGCAGTGGAAGAAAACAAAAACAAAAACAAGCAAACATAATTGTTCACAAAAAAAAAAAAATTCATGGCCTCCCTTTCATGATTATTCCTGAGTGACATCTGACCCTTCCTATCTGGGTACAGCCCTGTGCACAGTTCTTGTCAAAGGCGTATGAGCAGAGGCGAAGCACCTCTTCTGGGCTGGGGTTTTGAAGAAGCAAGTGTGCTTTTTCTACTATGTCTTTCTGTTTTGGCTGCAAGTGCTCGAGGATGGAAGGAAGCTGGGATCCTGAATTGTTAAGTAGGAGGGGAAAAATAAACTTCTATTTGCTAAGCTGAATGTTGGTGTTTGTTGGTATGGTAGATTTTTTTATCGGCTGCAAATTCCTCCCCTTCTAGGATACGTGAACCTTTGCAATGTGACTGCTCCTTCTCTCCGGGGAAGGATGGAGTCTGTCTGGCCTTGTGACTTGTTTAGACCAACAGAATGTGGTGGAAGTGACAATGTATGAGTTCTGGAGCTCAGGCCTTGAGCTCTTGTCTTTACCTCTTGAAAAGCTCCCATCACTGTGTAAGGAGGCTGGGCCAGCTAAGAGACTGGATAAGAAAGACCCTGTGACAACCCCCTCCCGCCCCGTGTGAGCAGCCGATGACTGCAGCCATCAGAGTAAGCCCAGGAGAAACCAGAACTGTAAAACTCAGGGGAAAATGACAAATACAGTGGAGACAAAATTTGCACTAGTCACAGATGCCTCTATATTGCAAACTTCCAGGAAGAAGTGGAGTAATGATTGCAGCATTTTAAGGGAAAAAGATGTGACAAAGAATTTTATAACTAAACAACTATTTTGTGTATATGTGGCTGACAAAATTGTACTCAGGAATATATGACATGGAAATTATATCATCTATATATGCTTCCATAAAAGCATATATGGATAAAATTACTTGAAGATTTAACCAAGACATAAACTAAAATTTACAAATTCAAGAATGTGGTGACTGTGGCAGAAGGCCACAGTAGTACAAATCAAACTAAACAAAAAGTTGTTTAAATAATTGTAGATATGGTTTCACAACTTAATACAGATGCTTCTGAGAATTCTTAAAAGAGAAGCTACACGATGAAAATTACAATCATTTGGGCCACAGTCACAAATTATTATCAATAAAAACTGGAACATATGGGAAAGAAACAGGCAAGTATATTACATTTCTTACACAATGGAAATAAATATAGTTTAATTCTCAACATCACTAATTAAAGAAAATATATTCAATTTTTTAAGAAAGTAAAGGGAAAAAGCAAATAAAAAGATTGCATCTTTCATTTTTAGCAGTAAGACTTTTTGTTTAATGTAGCCCTACTATAGTGATTTCTTAATTAATTATGTATAAATATATGTACTGTTATATGTACATGTATTATAAAACATATAATAATAGAATCATTAAAAGGATGCACTTAAAATTAACACTAATTTAAAATAAATTTATTATATGTAATAACACAAATTCTTTCTTTCCCTCAAATAATAACTTTTAGTGAGAATAAACAATTAAATTTACTTTCAATGTTTTTGAAAGTGTTGGTTCCACACCTTGCAATATAGCAATCAAAGGTACAATTCTAGGTCCATTTTTTATTCCAAATTTTCCTGACTGTAGTAACTGAATAAGATCCTCCAGAGAGATAGATAAACTCAAGGGAAAGGAGTGTGTCATTAGCTGTACTTAATAATCATGGCATTTATGTTCTATTCCACCCATCAATTATGCAATTGTTTTGTTGAAATTTGGTAGTAAATTTCCACCTTGCATAATATCCATCAATTGTTTTTGTTTTTGTTTTTGAGACAGGGTCTCGCTCTGTTGCCAGGGTAGAGTACAGTGGCGTGATCACAGCTCACTCACTGCAGTCTTGAACTCCCAGGCTCAAGTGATCCTCTTGCCTCAGCCTCCCAAAGTTCCAGAATTACAGGCATGAACCACCATGCCTCATCAACTATTTTTGTAAAGGAATCAGTACATGTTATATTTTTATGCTTCAACAAAAGGGTTTAAAATTCCTCTAACATTTTTAAAGAAGATGGAAGTTCTATTTTAAGTCTTTAAGTGTGTGGATATGAGAGACTATTTTTTATAGGTGTAACATTTCTATCGTTTTCAGCAATGTATCACATAGCAATGGAAACACTGGGAAACATTTTTAAACATCTGTTTTGAAAACATTCTCTATTACCTCATAACGTGGCTGGTCATGCATTCCTGCCATGGAAATGGAAAGCATTAACTAGGTCTTTATGGGGGGAGTGCAGGGTTGGGGTGGGGGAAGGGCTGGGGGGCAGTGAAGACAGAAGGGTTGTCAATATTGTTCTGTGTTTGCATCATGGACATTCCTTTTAACTTGCATTTTTTCTTAAGGAATCGTATTAAGATCCTCGTCAAATTTGTGAATTAGCTTAGATAAAAGTAAATTAAATAACCCTTAAATCTAGCTAAATGAGTGCACTTAAATTCTAGTAAATCGAAAGTGACCAGAATGTAAAAGTGTCGCTGTCATTCACCCTGACTTCAGGAACTCACGCTCTTCCGCCTTGCTTCCTGTGAATAAACTCGGAGAACATCTGTCTTACCTGTGGACCTGAGCAAAGTACCAGTGACAATTCATACTGAACATGATTTAATTTTTAAATTGAAAAAAGAGTATTTTCTTCTGGGACTCCAGTGAATGTTATCATCTTGTAAACCAGCTGGAGTGTACGCATCCCGCTTTAGAGAACAAAGCTATCAGGAAATAAATGAGTATGGAAGCATAACATTTAGAAAGAAGAATGTAAAATTAGACCAAGCATATCAATCGTGGCAATTAATATAAATGGTCAGAAATTAAAACTTAGCTATAGAAGATACCTCCAAAACTAAAGTCTTGTTATTTTAAAAGACTAAAAACACAAAGGTCTCCCACAGTGTATGGATAGTCCAGGAATTATTTCACCAATTCTCTATCAAACTCTTTTTTTATTCATCTGTTAACACTTGATCAGATATGTTCCTTGTATATGTTCCGATTTGTCACTTGTTGTAAATTTTCTGTATTTGTTTTGTTGCTGTTGGCCGGGCGCGGTGGCTCACGCCTGTAATCCTAGCACTCTGGGAGGTCGAGGCGGGTGGATCGCTCGAGTTCAGGAGTTCGAGGCCAGCCTGAGCAAGAGCGAGACCCCGTCTCTACTAAAAATAGAAAGAAATTATCTGGCCAACTAAAATATATATATAGAAAAAATTAGCTGGGCATGGTGACTCATGCCTGTAATCCCAGCTACTCGGGAGGCTGAAGCAGGAGGATCGCTTAAGCCCAGGAGTTTGAGGATGCTGTGAGCTAGGCTGACACCAGGGCACTTACTCTGGCCTGGGCAACAAAGCGAGACTCTGTCACAAAAAAAAAAAAAAAAAAAAAAAGGGTTTTCCCCATAATTTTATGAGGAAACGGGGACTCTACGCTAACTAACTAATGTACTTCACTCCTTTGAGTGCCCTTTTTTTAGTGATGAGTGGCTTGTATGTAAATTGTAACCTAAGTTCTTTCTTCCCAAGCTTCTACAGTTTTTCAGTTTTCAGCCTGTTATTTCCTGCAATGTCAAAATAACCGGTTAAAGCCAAGCTTTTGCACAGTTTGTGCCAAGACAAGATTTATTTTAAAAAAATCATATCTAAATTACTTCATGAAATAATGTTCCTATCTGCCTCCAAGCTGCTGTCATGACTGGGGCCAAAAGCTTTGCTAAGAAGAAGAGAGAAGACTGAGCCAGGGGTCTCCAGGGAAATAGTGGAGTAGAAACCAGCTCTGGGGAGAGCCCTCAATGGATATCTTATTATTTCATATTTTCCTCTAAATGGTGTAGGTGTTATCCTTCCAGAGTACATTTCCTAATCAGACTCTGATGCTACAGAGAATCAGGAACCCTAAAGTCATGTACCCCAGCTCTCATCTGAACTTCTTATTCTGATAAAAATGAAATATGAGGGAAGCATGTTAGCTTTCTGAAACTAAGTAACATGACACTTAATATCAAATTTTGTCATTCATTTGTTTAGCAAACATTCTCTGAATGCCTGCTAAGTTTCAGGGAACTATATATAAACATATGCATAAAAGACTTAGTCTCCACCTTTAAGACAACACACTGATGGGAGTGATAATGTTAAAAACAGATTATCACAGTACAAAGTGATAGGAGGTATTAATATTAATGTCTAAAGGTGGATTAGTGGTACTTTGAGAGTCAGTGGTATAGCATCCTTTTCATTTTCATTTGTTTATTCATTCTTTATTCACTCAGCAAACTTTTACCGAGTAACTATAGTACACAATGTGCTAGTCATTGCTCTGGGATCCACAAAAATGAATCGGATAAAATCGTGTGTGTGCAAAGAGCTTTTGTTGACAATTTCGAGAGACAATGCACATGCTGGATATTTTCTGTTTTCTCTCCAGATCCATCATCCACCTTTCCCACTCTGTGACCCACAAAGCTCGCCTCTAATGGACTCCAACATTGATGAATTTTCATCCAGAATGTATTTTCTGTAAGCAGACTACTATACCATTTGAATTCCTTGATCAATATTCTTTATAGAACAGTGCAATTAAATGTACTTTCTATTTCAATATTTATTTTATTTAAATAATGCACACAAAGTATTTTCCATATACATCACAATAAAGATACTTTTTGATTTATCAGGTTTTTCCCCTTGTATTAAATTTTACAGATTATACCTTCTGCCATTGTGATTTGTTGCTGTTATTTCTACGAACTTAATTTTTGTAAAATTTGAATAAAATTTTGCAGATAAAAATCTCATTAAGGTAGTTTAATCTTTTGTCAATTTTTAATCAATAATAAGCTTAAATATATGTGTTTTTGCTGTTATTAATATTACTTTATGCTGATTATCTCTTCCCACAATATTTAGTTATGATTTTATCACCTAAAAATAAAATTAATACTTATAAGGGTGGTTTAATTTCAGAAGAACTTTTCATTTTACCTAAGTAAGATAAAAATGGCAACATCAAAATGATGGGGTCAAAAGATTTTGCTTTACATTGTGCAGCTTCCTGGATTTATACATTTATAAAAGCACTTAACACAGTATATTGAGACTCATGTCTGCCTCCTTCAGGAAAATATGAGCTCCTCAAGGGTGAAAATTACGTATTATTCGTGCCTTGTCCAACCTGCCCAAGATGGTGTTGAGCTGATATAGGTTAATTGTAGAGTCATTCATTTTTTGGTTTTTTTTATACACTGCCCAATATGTATGGCTTTTCAGGTGTTTCCTCTAAAGAAGTGACAAGTATAGTGCTGCCGACATTCTTAGATGCAGGGACTCCTGAAGCACAGCCAGCGCTGGCATCCACTTACTTTGATTAACTCTGTTACTACTCTTTTCACAATTTATTCTCATTTGTCCACACTCTTTCCCAGGCCCTGAGGTAAGGAGAAGTCTGGGGGTTACCACCGAACAAAAGCATTCAGAGTCTCACAAACCAGTCCTCTGGCCTTCAGTCTCTTCCTCCTGGGGTTAGAGTCCAGCCAGCCAGAATTGGCAACAGTCACTGAGAGAAGATGGGTAGAAAGAGGGAGGCAGGGAGAAAGGGAGGGAAGAAATGCTGCATTACCGTGTGTCTTGCAAGCTCCATGAAGGCAGCAAATTTATCTAATGTATTCGCTATTCTGTACCTCCCTCCTAGAACACTACCTGGCTCATAGTGGGTATTCAATAATATTCTCCAGGGATTAGGGGGTTGGGGGGGTGGTAAACTCACAACTAATGGACATGGTGAGCATTGTAGAGGGGAAGGGCATGTGTCTAAACCTCGCTTGGGTGAGGCAAAGACATAAAATGTAACTAAAATGTTTGTACCCTCATAATATCCTGAAATAAAAATAAAAAATAATTGGGAGACCTACTGAAGGAAACCTGGATTTACTGAGAATCTACAATTTGACAGGTTCTGTGCTAATTCCTTTCACACATTATCTTACTTTAAATACATTGACTGCCACACAAAACACAAGAAACTTTTCCTTGGGGCCACATGTTCTATTACAAAAATAGAATAAAAACTTTGATTGTGATTTAAAGGTAAACATATATAGAAAAACAAAATTTATTGACTTCTATTCATTTAATCTATGTTTCTAGAATTAAATTGTCAATATTAATTGTAACAATAAGAACATCAACAAGTAAGATTTTATATATACTTCATGCAGCCCCAGGGTCAAAACTAGAGTGAGCCAAATACAACTCTCATGGCAGTTAATGTGTTAGGTGCAATCCTCAAGCCATGTTTGTTAGGTAGGTCATAGTACCCCTGTTTTATAGACAAAGAAACTGAGCCCTACTACTACATACAGGCTGTTAGTGAATCTTCACAATGAAGCATCATAGAGTAAAAGATTTTTCAGAGTGAAAAAGAACTTAGAGATGATCTAACCCAACATACCACCAGACTGCCAGTTCAACCCAAAAGAGAACTAATGCTATGTGATCTTTAAATCACGCTCTACAGTCACTCACCACACCCCCTTCTAACCTCCATCAGCTTCAAAAATTTTCTTTGTCTACCTGGGGTAGCCTTGCATACAGCTCTCCTGGCCTTTTAAGACAAGCCTTGTATATACGACCTTGAAAACCATGGAACTACTATACTTGGCAAAGCAGCATTTACCAAAGAACAGAACATATTCTTTTTCTTGTTTTAACTTGACTGCATTGTTCACCAAATATATTTTTCTTTCTATGAAGTATTTCTGAACAGTTTATGACAGGATTTAACATTTAAACCTGTAATATAAAGATCTCTCTTTGTCTCTGTACTATGACGGTTTGTCAAATAAAGTTAATGTGGGTTGCTAAAAGCATGACTACGCTATTAGATAATTCCTCAGGTTAGCTTTTTACGTCTGTGCATGTTGCGGACAGTAGAATCAACAAGATGTACAGGAATCAGGAAACAAAGGAAAGGGACATGCAAATATGAACTTGTACTTCTGACGGGCACCAGTTCTCACTGCTCTGGAGGACGCCATCTGGATTCCTGAGGAGGACATCACAGAGTCCACCTCATTTCCTGGACACTCCCCTGCTTTGCATCTGAAGTAGACACTTCCCTATTGCTCTCACTTATTTCCTTCTGTATTCATCTAAGAAAGCAAGATTATTTATCATTCAGAACTGTATAGTTTAATTGTATTTATGATGTATCCCACGAAGTAGGCATTTTAGCAAGCAAACAAGATGGTAAATAAATGCAACTGACTTGGTTAATGGTGAATTCACACCCACATCATCTCATGGTGGGACTGTTGCAAGAGTCTCCTGACTGGTTTCCCTGCTTCCCTCCCACCTCCAGAGCATAATCTCGGAGTGATCTTTCTAGAATATAAATCTCTTCATGTTACTCCCCTGCTGAAAACCCTTGATGTTTCTTTAAACCTACAGAATAAAGTACCAACTCATCAACATGACAGCTAGATGCTTGAAAATCTGGTCCCAACCTACCAACCTGATGTCTCCCCTGCTTAAACCACATGTTCTTTCCTCCAACAATACTCAGTTACTCATTGCTCACCAAGACAGGCTATCACTTTGCAAGGTTTACTCTCCTGCCTTCTCTCTACATCGTGACCTCTCGAGCACACTTCAACACCTGGTACGGAGGACCCATCCTTTGGAAAGCCATTGAGACCTTTCCTGATAAAGCTGTAATGTCTTTTTTCATTAGAACACTGATTGCACTGAAACCTAGCTATCTGATTCCTTATCTATCTACTCCATTCCATTGTTAACTCTTTACAGTGGGAGACTATGTCTTATGCTTACTTACCCTAAGAATAAAAACATACTCATCAAATGTACATTCATCCTTTTCAAGGCACTTGTCTATGTTTTATGAGGAATGCAAAGATGGATTATTCAAAGTCTCTGTCCTTGAGGAGCTTGTCCTCATTAGAACAGCTATTACCCACACTAATATGTAGACTTTTTGCACAAATATATTTTGGTGGAAAATTTTGATGGCACCCTGCTGGCACTAAATTATATCCATAGTTATTGCATTTTTCACTTAGTCACCCTTTACCACTCCTTGAGAATTTTTACTATTCTGATTGCCCTCCCTTGTACACCCATGAGACAAATCACTATGTGCAGTTTAGCCAATTCAAAACCATGCTTGACGCTGCTTGTTTTTCTCTGCACCACTTTTCTGAGCATATACACTGTCAGCTGAAGCAAAATTAAGTATACACACTGATCAAAATTGGGCATAACATCTGAGTTTGGTTTGTAGTACATCAGGGTATTAAGACATACCAAAGGGACAACTCCAACCTACCCAAGTAGCTATTCTGTGCTTATAGTTTTTAACCCAGGAATGCATCTTTCAGACAGTATAATAGATACGTTCAAAAGGATCTAAAAGCATAGTGAAAAAAAAGAAACAGGAGGACCAAGGAAGGCTTCACAGAGAAGGGAATGTCTGAATGTACTTCGCTGAAGTACAGGAAAATGGTAGCTCTTTTTAAACCTTGTGAATAATTCAGAAGTCTTATTTGAGTTACTTTTTGACATTTTAATAAGGTGACTATCACAGAAGATTCTACCCAGTTCAATCTGGTGACCTAATGCATGCAAAATAAATGGGGAGTCAATTCAGAGACATGACTAAATAGCATTGGAGGAAATCTTTTGGGCAGCTCAGGGCTGGTCAAAGGTTTTACCTAGGACTTGGGTTCTATGCTTGGTAAGACAAAAATCACAAGATTGATTCCAGTTGAGCATGATAGAGATGAACAATGAAAATTTTTTCAGAGCAGACAGAAGTTTTATTTTAATCAGAAAGAATTTATGGAGCCCCACTTGGGACTCAGAAACTGGGCTAAGATTCAGGGATCTGAAGGTTAGTAGAACATGGCCCTGCCCTGCACAGTCTCCCCTGGAGGCAGACTATAATAATATCAAAGTGCTTTGTCTCAGTAGTAAGGAAAAATTAGTCCCAGACTAAAAGCTGCTCTGTACCACCTAACAAAGTTTAAAAGCCAGACCCAAAAGGAGCAAACTGTTTTAAAGCAACTTGACCACATCTCAGAACAAAGTTCAAAAATACTCTTAGGAATACAACAATATCCAGCACCTAACAAGATAAAATTCACAGTCTGACATCCAATAAAAAAGGATCGGAAAGCAGAGAAAAAAAATACAAACAATGATAAGGAGAAAAATTAATTAATCAAAACTGACCCAGAAATAACACTAATGATAGAATTAGTGGACAGAG
>JAQIFY010003995.1:0-12115 GCA_028533085.1 Varecia variegata
GCCCGTCTGGACGCGGCGGTGGGGAAGTGGGGTGCTCGTGTCTCCAGGCCTGGCCAGCCTCAGTGTGATCTGAGCCACGACCCCTCTCCCCGGACTCCCAGCTCGAGCCCGTCTAATGGCCATTGAAGAGAAGAGCTGGGACCAGCCCTTTTGCCTCGTCCTGGGGCAAAAACTATCCGGGTCTTAACCAAGGAAATTACCGAAAGCTGGCGCTGTTATTTGATCTAACACTCTGTGGGTTTGTGGGGTTGTGTGTGTATGAGTGTGAGAGACAGAGAGACAGAGAGAATTAAAGCAAAGGGGGTATTAACTCTCCGTTGGCACAGGAAGGAAAGATCTAGCATCTCTTGGCAGGCTGTGAACGCCCTTTAATTAAGTAATAAATTTGGAACCAGGGAAATGAGCATCAGTAGAGAAACACTCCGATTAATTACCCATTCATCTGTCTCGCTCTGCCAGGGCACTTCTGGGCCACTGCTGCCAAGACACGCCAGCACACGGGCACTCAGAACCGAGGCTGCCCAAGCACATTCCAGCTTGGTTCCAGCTCTTTCCGTGTCGAGAGAGAGAGAGAGAGAGAGAGAGAAACAGACCAAGAGAGACAGAGGCGGAGAGACAGCCATGGCACGGAGCAGCAGCTATAATTCCATCAAAGGGCTCTGAGGACACTGTCAACCACCAGACACGGCCAGAGTGGTTTGTCACCAGAGCCCCAGTGGAATTGACTCAGAAGGCATTGTTGCAGATTTTTCCACCGTGAAGCCAACATGCAGAGGCTGAGTGTGTTTGAAACTCAGCTCCCCGTTGCCTCGAGCCCTGCGTAACACCGAGTATTGATCCCGAGTTCCCCTCTGAGCCGTCGCAGTGGGCGGAGTGGCCCTTCCACCACGGAGACTCAGAGCCCTGCGGGGGGCGAGGCAGGGTCCCCAGGGACAGGAGAGAAATCGAGAGCGAAAGCCTTCGGGATTCTATTTCCGTGTCCTCGGCAGAGCTGAAAGACCTGGGGCTCTGGGCCTGAGCACAGAGCTTGGGGGCCCCGTCAGACCCACAGAAGCCACTCCCAGACCCTCCCAAGGCGGTGGGGGAGGAGTTGGGGAGAGCTGAGAGGAAGGGGGGACCCTGAGCAAAGGGAAACCGAGGCTCTGGCTACCCCCTGCATTACGGGCCTCTGGGAATCTGTGGCTTTGGGTTCTGGAGCATTTCTAGAATCCAAGAGAAGAGCAGAGTGAGGGGGCTTTGCGGGACCAGAAAGGGTCCTTTGTGTCACTAAGGTTCCCCCGGAGGGGTGGAGGAGGTACAGCCTGAGCTCCGTCAGGGAGCCCAAACCGCGGTCACTTGTTTCCAGGGCTTTCTCCCTACGTGGAGGAGGGAGGGAGGTGTGCGTAACGGGACGGAGCAAATCTTTCTTGCTTCGGCCTCTGGTTCCTAAAATCTGCTCTTGTAAACAGCTCTCGCTCAGCGGGCTGCCTTGGGATGTGGCAAGAGTAAATGAATCTGAAACAGCAAAGGAGTTGTCTTCAAAATCATCTTGACTTTCAAACTTAAGGCAAAGAAAGCAGTTGGCAAAGGACATTTGCAGTTTGGCCAAATCCAGGGCTTTGGAAAAATATCTTGACACATTTCACCAAATCCAGAGTGAAGCCGGCAAGGCCCAGCTCTGATCGTTACGAGTTGTTTGCAGCGTGTTTCTTTCTTAAGCGATTTTCTTCTATCTGCAAGCTGAGCTCTTCTGACCCAGCCTGGGTTCCGCAGCTGCTCTGAGCAACCCCTCACCTTTCCAAGCTGACAGGCGTCTGGAGACAGTTCTGGCAGGTGGCGGGAATGTGAGGGCCCCAGCTCCCATCCGAGGACGCCGGCCCACTCTCTGCATGCTCCAGAGGCGTCCAGAGCTGTGCCAAGGGGCAGCACGCACACAGGCTTGCAAGTCAACACTCACCCAGGCAGGGCCCACGGAGAAGCAGCTTGGGCCAGATCCCACGTGGCACCCCAAGCCCTGGCAGGCAGGGAGTCCAGGCAGGTGGCAGCAGCACAGGGAGAAGGTATGGTGGCACCCAGGGCCTCTGAGAGGAGCCTCACAGTCCAGAAGATGTGTGGCTTGGTGGATGAACCCTGGGGCTTTGGCAGCCAGCAGAGCTGGGTTGAAATCCCAGCCCTGCCGCTCACCGCAGCACGGTCTGGAGCCGTAGCCCCTTTGCTTGTCTGTAGGACAAGGGTGACCGCAGCACCCACCCACAGAGCTCTCGTGCTCATCACACGAGATCCTCTCCACGTCAGTGCAGTGGATCTTTCGGCCCCTGCTGTGTCCTCTCCATCCTTTCTAAGTTTCTCGGTCTTCCCACCCCGGTTTTAGCCCATCCTCTGTTACAACTGCGTCTGGACTGGCGGCTCTGGCGCGCTCTACTCCCTCGCCCGTGGACCTGCGCATCCAGTAGACACCGATGTGACTCCCAGCCACCGAAGGCCATCGGCTCCCACATTCGCCCGTCATCCACACCACGCTGGAGGTCGCCTGTTGGGGGCGGGCTCCCTAAAGCCCTCCAAGACATCAATTCAACAGGTAAATAAATCCCCAGAGAATGTGTCCTCTGAAATGCCTCCTCCCCCAGGTAATGTGATGTCGGAGGCCTTGTCCCACACCTTTGTCCTCCAGCAGAGTGGCCAGCAAAGAAGGCGGGGGAGGGCTCTAGGCCATCGACGGATCTAATGACCAACACCCCAAATCTATAGGCAGTGACCCCACCCACCTTCAGCTCCTCCTGCAAAAATGAGGGTGGAAGCTGTTAAGACTCAGGGATACCTTCTTCCAAGATCACCCACACACTCTTCTTACTACCTCTGCTTTGTACA
Organism: Varecia variegata; assembly: GCA_028533085.1. Classification (NCBI taxonomy): domain Eukaryota; kingdom Metazoa; phylum Chordata; class Mammalia; order Primates; family Lemuridae; genus Varecia; species Varecia variegata. The sequence goes on from JAQIFY010003995.1 coordinate 2,848, forward strand.
CCTGTCAACACCTCCCAAGACAACAAACACAAAACACTAAGGAACAAAAGAGCAATGTGCCCCACACGTGCATTTCTAGATGCCCTAGTGTGACTCTGCTCACCAAAGGGACGTTTCCAGCTGCCAGAGTCAGTCTCAGGGTGGGACCGTGAGCCCACTCGTAGGCAGGGATGACTCCACAGGCCAACGCTGAAAGTTAAGGACTAGAACAAGGTCTAACAAACTATCCTGACCACAGAGCTTGTTTTCCTTCTGGTTGTCCAACGATGGCAAGTTGCAGGTACATCTGTTTTTAACATTGGCCTGTGGCCTTTGGTCCCTCTGCTCCGTGTAGCTCAGATGTTTAATCAGAGCCCACAGCCTGGGACTGCCACGCCTCAGCCAAGGCCTCTGGCTCCTCTCGCTAAAGACCTCAATTTAACTTAATGGACTAAATAGGGAACCATTTCTATATGATTAATTAATTAAGAGTCTGCTTGCAAGGATAATAATATAATAACTTAAGTAAGACTGCAAGGCCTAGCTACCACTCTATAAAAAGAATACCAAGAATAGCACAATTAAGAAGACATTCAAGACAGAGTGAGCTTGGACAGACTCGACTAATGGCAGGCTTGGTTCCTAGGGTTCAAAACCAGGGTCCAGCTGTCCGTCCTAAGAGAGTTACCTGCTTCCTCCCTCTGACAGTTGTAAGGATACATGTGTATTTATCAGGGCTGTTGTGGAAATTTAAAAAGTGCAATGGATGAAATTTGTCCAGGACAAAATAGGCTTAAAACATATTGACAATATTGCTCAAGAAATGCCAGGACAGTAGCTGGTATTAAGGATGGAAATAAGTGAAAAGAGCTTTGTCAAACATGCTCCATTCTGGGTTTTTTGTTTGTTTGTTTTGAGACAAAGTCTCACTCCGTTGCCCTTAGTAGAGTGCCATGGCGTCAGCCTAGCTCACAGAAATCTCAAACTCCTGGGCTCAAGTGATCCTCCTGCCTCAGCCTCCCGAATAGCTGGGACTACAGGTATGCGTCACCACACCTGGCTGATTTTTCTATTTCTAGTAGAGACGGGGTCTTGCTCTTGCTCAGGCTGGTCTTGAACTCCTGACCTCAAGGGATCCTCCCACCTCGGCCTCCCAGAGTGCTAGGATTACAAGCGTGAGCCACCACACCAGGCCAGTCCATTCTGTTTTATTGGCAAATGTCTTATTTTTCTCTGCACTTTTAATCTGCACACTCACACTCAAGTCCTTCGAAAGCAAGTGCATTAAAATTTTAAATAAATGTAAACTAAAATCCCAACAAGAATCATCTTAGTTGATTACAGATGAATAGTTGTTATTTACAGACGGGTAAAGGTGATTCTAGTTAGTAGATTTGCTGGCTGGTGTCTGCATTTGTGGTCACCAGCATATTAATGAATGATTGGAAGCATTCGGTGTCCCCCTCCACCTCACCCAACCTGCACTGTGCTCCTTCTCCCCTCTCCAAAAAAACCTTCTTAACGTTTTGCCATTTCATTGCTCAAGGTCTCCCACCTTGGGTCCCTCAACTGTCCTAGGGCTGACGAGCCAACCTCTCAAGGCCTTGCTAAATAATCTCCTCACCTACATTACACCTTGTTTCTGCAAAGGGCCAGATGGTAAATATTGCAGGCTTTGCAGACTACACTGTCTCTGTCAAACTGCTCAATTCTGCTGCTGTAGCATGAACACAGATATAGGCAATATGCAAATGAGCATGGCTACGTCCCGGTAAAACTTTATTTACAAAACCGGTGATGAGCCACATTTGGCCCAAGAATCTATTAGTGCTCAGGTGTTAATGGATTACGGTGGTTGATATGTTGGATCTAGAGGTTCACTTCCTGTTCTGACTGGTGCTCTCCACACTTTAACCCTAAGCCACGACTAATGGGGGACATTGTAGACACAGGGAAAGTCAAGCACAAAAGATACTTGAGACATGGGTGCCTTGCAGTGTCTCTCAGTCACAACACCTTTCCCTAAAGCCCACCACACCTTGCCACATATCATGATGGCACTTTCAAATTGCAAAAAGGCCTCAAGTTTGACTAGGTCGATACCTCTCAAGCTTGAGAGTGTATCAGAATCACCCAGAAGTCTTGTTGAAACACAGATGACGAGGCTACTCCCAGAGTTTCTGACTCAGTAGGTCTGGGGTGGGGGCTGAGCATTCACCTAACACATTCCCAGGTGATGCTGATGCTGCTATTCCGGGGACCACACGATGGGAACCACCGGGCGATGTGTCGGAAACCTAAAGGAATACTGCCACCTAGTGGACAGTCCCCAGTAGTACTCTATGCCAACTATTCCTTTGATTTTAAAGGATATAAAAAATGACACATCTTTTGTCATGGAGAAGAATCAAATTTACAAAGCCAATTTGTCATTTGTATACTTGGGATTCCATAACCACATTCCAAGCCTCTTTAAAGAAATGAGGTGTCACATTATTTACAATAACATGGCAGTGATGCTAAATCAAGTTAAACAAGAAACAGATTATTTTCCACAAGGGGAAAAACACTTTAAATATCTAAATAGAATAAAACTGTTGCTGTCTCTGTTCTCTGGCCACTCTCCCATCGCCAGATGCACATACCTCTCCTGAGAAGCCAAATCCGCATCCCCGTCCTCCGACCCACTGCTGGAGAACGGCTCCAACCCGGCGCGGCTGATGAAATTGGTCAAAACGAGCTCATTTCAGACTCCGGACTTCGTGGTTTTTGCGCACACAGAACCGTAGCAGTGGTGAAGGACCCTGTTAACAGGCGACTGTGTAAATATTTGCCACACACGACAAGGAACAATAAAAGGCTCTTCTTAAAGTGAAGAGCTCCGTGCTCATCGCTAGTTTTCGTTGCTCATGTCATATTTACATTTACCCAAATTTGTCACCAGTTTCCACTATACATCCAAAATTTCTGCAAAAGCACTTCTATTTGCCCCATGAACACTGCATTCCAACACGCTGTGGGTGCAGGTACCCACGCCCACCTCTCTATCCCAGCAAAAGACCTGGGTCTCTAACTCCACTCAGCACGGAATAAAGGGGCGTGACAGTTGCCAGTTGCAGAGGACGTGGATTCCAGGCTTGGCGGGCTGCTGGATTTCTGTCAGCCTGGAGAAACATTAGGACCGTGCTACAAAGGATGGCCTGGTACCAGGAGAACGGAAATGACAGGGACCGGAATGGTTTTTGAAGCCAACAATTTATATTTGATCTCCAGATGTGATGCAGCTGACAGCTAATTAGTGTGACTTAGATCTACACAGATCCCCACCCCTTTCTTCCACACATGCTGTGGGCATGCGAGTGTGAAAATGTGTCTGCCTGGGGTTGCGCTTTGAATTGAGAATTCTCTGGAATGAATACACATGGAATCCCTGAGAACTCTGAAGGCCCAGCACGTGGAACATCTGGCGAGACGGTCTTTTTTCTTCCTGCTTGACCCGAGAGCAGGTAATGAAGTGGCATTCTTTCTTCAAGTGGCTGATTCCATCCTAACAAAGCCGGAGTAAATTGTTCAGCTTCGTGTTTCAGCGCACGAGGCCACCATTAACTGCAAACCTCAGTGGTCAGGAGCTACTGGATGTGAATTCTGTGGCTACTAATGAAAAAGCAATTGTGGTACATTAGCTGCTGAGCTGCGTGTGGGCGATGAGAAGGACACACACAGCAAGATGAACCCCTCCCTGGCACAAGCAGCAGCACACACCAAGGCAGACACAGCTCCTGCCTGCCCAGCCGCCATCCCTCCTTGCTGGCTCAAATGTCACAGCCATCGGGGACAGCAGAGGATCAGAGCTAACACTATGGCAGCTCTGTGCCCGAGGCAGTTTTAGAAGCACATGTAATAGTCACAACTCAATGAGGTAGTGCTATTACCACTCTCATTTTACAGATGAGACATCTGAGGCTCAGAGACAGAAAATAAATTACCCCTGGTCAAACAGCTAGTAGGTGCAGAAGCTGGGGTTTGATCCTAGAAGCCCATCTCCACGGTCCATGCTCTTAACCTCTCCACTGTATAACTTCGTAACTTGTGCTTGGGCTAAGCTATTCGTGGCAATCCCAAATACCACTGTCTGGTCCAGGGAAAGACGGAACATGTGGCCTTCACTCCCTGGCAGTGGAATTATACCCATGCCCTCACCAATGATATCGTGGTAGACTAAGTCAATTTCCTGCTCTTTGGCTCTGGGCTTGCCCACGTGACTTGCTTCCACCGAAGAGACATTTCACAATGTGACTCAAGCAGGGGCTTGAAATGTGCTTGTGTCATTGGTTTACCCCTTCGTGCTAATGGGCCCCAGAATGAGACCCGGGGAGCTGACCCAAACTGTACCTGAAGCCTAGAGCCACACCCCCCTGAGCCCAGCCGTAATCAGCAAACCCCCAACAACCCAGTGCTTGTTTACGACACCGTAGCGTGGAGATGATACAGCCTGGGATCCCATTCCAGTCAGTAAGACTCCGGGAAAGCTTTTTAGAATAAATGGAGCCTCCAGAGGAGAAAGGTCTTTGCCCCCGTCCCCCAGTTCCTCCACGGGCACTGGAGTGAGGACATTTTGCCTCGTGCTGGGGCACCACCTGGTGACCACAGGTGACAAAGACAAAGGCCAACGTGCTGAGGATGCCCAAGCAGAAAGACCCTAGGTCCTTGATGATCTTGTCAAGCCGCTGAGAGTCACCTGCTTCCACATTTTCATGAGAAGAACAATCTCTTTGTTCAAGCTGTTTTGAGTTGGGATTTCTGTTATTCACAGCCAAAGCCATTCCTAACTGCTGCTGACTTTCTTATATAGAGCAGAAATTTTTCCAAATGCTAGGTCTTTGTATCTTCCTCTTTTTTCTTTAAATTGGCTGGTCCTGGTCCCCACAGAATAGCAAGAGAGAAGTCACAAATCCTTGCTAATAACAACCAATCGATACCTGCCGCCAATCGCCCTGGAGGGGGCAGTTTAGAGTTGCCCACAGGAGAAGGAGCTTAACATCAACCCTTGAATTCAGAGCCTATGTGTTTCTACTTGAAGCTCAAGTTCAAAACTGCTCTGATTTCTCGCTCATCCAGATCCACTCCAGCCACTCTGGCCTCCTTGCTGCTTCTCAAACACACCAGGTACATCCCCTTATCTTGTTCTACTTTTTTATTTCACCATAGCATTGAAAACCTTCTGACGTAGTGTATAATTTACTTATTTATTGTGCTTACCTATTATTTGTTTGTCTCCCCCTGCTGGGATGTAAGCCAAAAACAGGAAGCTTTGTTCTGTTCATGGATACAGCCAAGCTTCTAGAACACTTCCTAGCATGTAACGGGTGCTCAATACAGCTTGTTAAATGAATAATTTAATTGAATTTTGATATTTCTCCGGATGAGCAATCACATATCTCTTGAGAATCTGTTTGGGCTACTTTGTCTTTTCAAGGGGCCCCCTAGAAATCACACCCAAGTGAATTTTGCAAAGGTCACACAGCCTGCCTATCAAACAGACCTTCCAAACTCAATGGAAGTCTTTTCCTGCTATGGTTATAAACAGAAATCCTAGCAACTTTATTGAGATAGTTCACTTACCATAAAATCCACCCTTTTAAAATGCACCCATCACCTCTGATCACGAAAATGTGTGGGGATTTCTCCCCACCAACAATCATCAATTCTCTAGCGATACCAGCTGGGGGTCCCAGAACTTACTCAATTCTGATACTACCTACCCGGAGGTAACGGCAGACCCCTCCAGTTAAGGGTTCAGATCCACAAGGCTGCTCCCACTGGAGACAAAAATTGCTAGTGGGTTGTCACCTACACTTCTGACCGACTGGCTGTAAATAGGGGTTCCCATTACCCCCTGCTTGGGGTCAGTTAATTTGCTAGGGCAGCTCAGAATTCGGGGAAACACTTGCATTTACTGGCTCAGTATAAAGGATAGTACGAAGGATACAGACACACGGCCAAAGGGAAGAGATGCCTGCGGTGCGGTAATGGGAAGGGGTATGGACCTCTCGAGGCACAAGACCCGCCAGGAACCTCCATGTGTCCAGTGATCTGGAAGCTCTCTGAACTCTGTCCTTTTGGATTTCTACGGTGGCTTTGCTATGTGGACATGATTGATTAAATGATGGGCCACTGGCGATCAACTCAGCTTTCAGCTGAAGGTGAGGCATGAAAGTTCCAACTCTCTAACCACATGGCTGGTTCCCCTGGAAACCAGCCCCCACCCCGGGGCCATCAGGAGCCCCCCCAAGAGTCACCTCATTAGAACAAAAGATGTTCCTATCACCAGGAAATTCCAAGGGACATCGGAGCTCTGCGTCAGAGGCTCCTGTCACTCAGAAAATTGCAAAGGTCTTACAAGCTCCAGGTCAGAAACTGGGGTCAAAGACCAAATATTAGAACCAAAGATTCTCCTAGTGCTGCTTCTACAAGGGTTTAGGGGCTCTGTCTCAGGAACCAGGGGCAGAGACCAAATATGTATTTTACAATGTCACACTACCAGTAAGTTTGTTCTCTTCAGTTGCTATGAGGCAAGCATGACACTAGGTTTATTTTGACTATTGGCTGATTTAAACTTCACAAGAGCCATTCGAGGAAGGTAGTATGTATTAGTTACCTAACGCTGTGTGACAAAGCATCCCAAAACTTAGTGGCTTAAAACAACCAACACAAATTATTATCTCTTCTGATTTTGACACAGAAAAAGTGACTTGCCATGCTGGGAGCCACTTGAAGTCCAAGTGGCTTCATGCAAGAGAGAATTCAGGAATGAGCTGACAGTATAAAGTGAAAGTCAGACTTACTCTGAAACCATGGAAAGTCTGCTCCACAGAGCAGAGGTACTTCTCCCTGGGTTGGGGGAGAACTGGCCCCAGGGTTCCTTTTGCCTCTCTAGTTAAGCGAGGGGTTAATTACAGGCTAAACAGGAGAGGAATGTTCATGAACCTGTCCTGCCTCCACCTTGTGTTGATCAGGGTAGTTTGAAACTTTGTTTTGAGACTTCTTGACTCAGTTAAACAATGTTTGCACAATGAAGCAATGCCTAAAGCCGGCCTGCCAGTTCCCTGTCTCCTTCCCCCCTCAGAGGTAATACTCCCCCATAATCTTAAAGGGTTGCAGAAGGATGGAGGTCTGTCTTCTGTAACTGCTTCAGGCTGACCTTAGGGGTGTTGGCCCTGCCTATCCTGGGGGGAGTAGGGGGCCCAGGGCAGGATGCATCCACGTCCTGGATCCGCTGGTGGGTTGGTAGCTTTGCATCAGCATCAACTAGAATTGCAATTACTGGAACCTGCAGGATACAAAGTTTACCAGACAGTTAAACAAACATGGTCCAAAGATGGAAAGGAAGATAGCTAATAAAGGCCCTAAGAAAGGAAGGAACTGAATGATACTAGGCAAATATCCCTTACTAGACTCCCAGAGGGCCTGGGCAGTGGGTTATTGGTGTTACGTAGCCAGGCAGCCTGGTGAAGGAAAACGTTTGCCCTTTGCTCTACCTCCCCCAAATCATTAACGTAGCTGCAACAAGATGTGTTTGCAACAGCACTCACCACTCCCTGTTCAGCCAAATTACAACATGGTTATCTTTCCTACGTGGAAAATGGACAGAAAAGGTCTTTTCCAGGGGGCAGAGGGAGTATAGTGTAAACATGGTGAACAACTAAGGCGAAATGCAAGTTTGGTCAATAACTACGCGAGTGACTTGATTCCAGCCCCTAGGAAGCAAGCAAAGTAATGGCCAGTAGGTTACTAGGAAAATGATTAAGAAAAGAAGAGCGAGCACATTCATCTTAGTCATTGGAATGAGGGTGTTACTTAGCTTTCTTGCTGTCTTCGGGAGGCAGCCTCGTGAACAGCGACCTGAGGTCCTCCGAGGGCTCGCAGGAGCAGGCCAGCTCCTCCATGCCAGCCTGTGGGGGCTCACGAGAAACAGGTTTAATCCCAGACAAACGTCCCCAACTAGTTAGTTCTGAGAATGACTGGAAAAGGAAGTGTATAGGTAGCTAAACATTTGAATAATCTAGTAGCAAATCTATATTAATTTAGATAGGCGCAAAATCATTAAATGAGTCTTAATGTCTCTGAATATAGGCCTTGTCATTTGTCTCACGAAAGCAGTTTATTTTGATTGTTGTCTTTTCCCGGGTCTGAAAACAGGACTTCGGTTAACTTGAGTTTGGTGTTAGATCCCCATGAGTAAGACCCTGTAACTTAACATCGCAAGGGTTAGTGAACAATATTTCACACAGATGCTCCTCAAAGGTGTCAAAAGGCCCCAAGCACCCAAGCAAAACAGAATCACATGTCACTGTAAAATAATAGCATTCACCCAACCGAGAGTGATAATCAAAACGACTTAAAAGGCAACACATAAAGCCACGTGGATGCAAAAACCTCAATCTTTTTAAAGTTCGGTTTTTTCCCAGCAATCAAAAACCTAACAAGGACAATATAGGAACCATCCCAACAAAACAAAATCTCCGTTTCTAAGGCCAGTTACCAAAAGAAAAACCTCCTGTAACGTGACATCCAGACAACTCTGAAGTCAAACCTAATGAAAAAGGGACCCAACTCAATTAGACACAGGAAGGTGTCCAGGGTCAGGAGCGCCCAGCACACTGGAGAGGGACGTGAACAAGGAAAACTACCGCCTTACGTAGGGGAGCAAATGACCCTTGGTAACAGCATGAAAAGTGTTCTGACCACATCGAACAATTCAGACATAACTAGAAAAGTCAAGAATAGAATTAAGTTATACGGGAGGAAAACATGGCTTTTAAGTCTCAGGCCATCATAACACACTTAGAACCAGAGGCGAAAAGTTATCGAAGCCAACGATAAAGGTTAAAGGGTACTGTTACCATTCCAGCCCTTGCAAGGGGAGGAAAAGCTGGAAGCAGCTAGACGTAGCAAAATTGAACTTTTGAGATATAAATCTGAGAAGTTTTATAAGCAGATGATAGAATCAGAACACTTTTGCAGTTTCGTTAAGAAAAAATCAGGATTTCAAGAAAAGCTTATGATTTTAACCAAAACTTTTCTCCTTTCATTATAGCCAACTCAACCATACACAAAATTCTTTCATAAATTCCCCTCCAGGAACCCCATCACAACCTACACAGACTGTCTACGACATGCTTGGGCTTTCTTTTTTGGTCCTAAATTTCCTCTTTCCCAAATAACCAGCCATTCTGTTCCAGGACAAAAAGTCACCACACAAGATCCTTTCCCACACAAATCATTCCCT
>JAQIFY010003996.1:0-12115 GCA_028533085.1 Varecia variegata
TGGTATTGAAAAGAATTCTCTGATTGGGCCAAAATATTAGGAGATTTATTTAAAAAGTCAAGCTCTATTCATGTGAGTAAATACAATAAGTAAGTGCAGCATTAAGATTGTGTGGAAGAATATTGAACTATGCAGAAGAGTGTCCACGGTGTCTTGTTGAGAGAGCAAAGCAGGTTCCCAGGCAGTGGCTGTGCTGTGATTCAGAGCAGTGGTCTCACGTGTTGTTGACCGGAGTCCACAGTCAGAAGACATTAGTCCAAGTCCTTGACCCCATATACACATGGCTGAAATAGAGTTCCACAAAACCCAGACACTCTATTAATAATATTTCATTTTTTTATTTAATAAGAGTTTTATGAAATTCCTATTTTCTTCCCTCACGTGTTCCTTTCTAATGCTGATTATGACACCTAATCAATTTCATGACAACCAGCAGTTTGAAAACCACTGAGAGAGAAGACAAACAGCACCCACGTCTGAGTGCGTCCTCCACTGTACCAATGGACGCAAATGAAAACGGTCAGTTTAGCCACAACTCTACTATGCAATGATGACTTCTAGCCCCACTTTATAGATGAGGCAAGTGCAGCAGAGAAGGTGAAATAACTTGTACAAATTCCTGAAATTGGAAAGTAATGAAGCCAAAACTCTTACTCTTTTCTCTCTGGTGACGTTGCTTGTTGTATTTAATCTTTCCGTAACAAATGCAGGTGCACAAAGGCTGAACATCCGCACTACAGTGGAATGTGGACAGAAGTTATCTATGAGTGGGAAGTCGGGTGATTTCAATCTTGTTTGTGCTTATCTGCATTTCCAATTTTAAAAAATTAAAACATACTTTGGTAATAAGAAAGTTCATTGTATTCACCTTATCAGTTCCTTTATTCACCTATTTCTGAATTTGGTGACAATGTTGTTGGAAGAATCCATCTTGTTCAACAAATCTTTATCCTTTTAATTTAAAAAAAATCCTTTTAAGAGTCTCTGAGCAATTAGTTGAATTATTGAGAGAGATTTTATAAAATGGCTTCAATGGTCACTGATGGCTCCTCTGACTTCTGAGAGTTGTTAATCAGCAGAAATCACCCGTCAAGGTCAGAATTTCTATTTGCTCATTCGAGGGAAAATTCACACATGTCCTTTATTTGTAGAATATCATGTACGTATGTCATCATGAAAATTATGAGGACCCTTCTGCAATGCTCACTTTGCCCTTGCCCAATTTCACTGGGAGGTTCTCATCAAGGGTTTAAGAAAACGAATTTCATGTAAAAGCAGCATCTTCCTGTAGCAGCTTATGTATGACTTCTCCAATGAGGCTGTCCTTCCTCCACCAAGAAAATGCCCAACTCCACTATTGCATGTCCCCTTAGGGCTACGCACTTCCTCTCTCAGGTAATCATCACGGTTGCAATTGTTTGTTTGCTGGGTCTCTTCCTGGCTGGGCTGCGTGGAGCACCAGGGCAGGAATTGTGTCCCTCCGGCCCCCACCTTCATTCCCTGCCCTGGTGCTTTGTCAGCATGTAGTAGTGACTCAGTAACTGTTTACTGAGTGAATGAATATATGAATAATGAATGTATTTACACATGGATGAGTAAATGAAATACAAGAAGAGCATTTTAAAAATTCCTTTTTTTGTTTTACTGCAGGTAAAGTCCATTGAAGTTCATGCCCTCAACTGAATCCTATAGAATGAACAGGGGTTTCAAATTTGCCTTCCGAGGACCACAGCGGTAGTTCCCGATTTACTCAAGCTTGGATAAGGATACCATTTGTAACATTAAAAACGTACAGATCTCAACAAGACAGAAAACAACTTCCAACATCTGCAAACAAGCAGCATTCATAAGGCACATGGATTTTCACACAATAACACCCAGGGGTTTGTAGTCATAGCACGAACTCAGGAAGACTCAAAACTCTAACTCTCATTTACCTGCTGAACCTAACCCAAAATGTAATAAATACTTTTTCTCAGCAATTTCCTTCCTGAATTAGAGAATGTTAAGTTAGGAAAGCTTCAATTTTTTTTGGTCTTTACTCTGAATATTGGTACAAGTAATTCTCATAAGGCAGTGGCACTAATAAGTGGTGCCCCACCATTTTTTGAAAAAATAATATGAAAAATAATTGTAGCATTGAGTAAGCATCAAATTAGAAGCCAGATATGGGATTCTGGAAAAAAGTGTCAATTTAAAGAAGTACTTTAAAATAATGTTGAAATTCTCATATGCAAAACTTTAATATTCTTTCAAGATTGAGCACTAGATTTGTAAATTTAGTGTCCAAATAAGACAATTAGTGTGTTCTACATTTTGGCAAAGCACAAAATGATTCCAGTATCTTTACTTCTATTAAAATTATAAAAATATTATGAAAATTATATCTACATTAATTTTTAGAAGGTCAAGTGTGTTATTGACTGGCAGGGTTGCCCTGCCAGTGTTTAAGATCTTCCATATTAACTTTTTAAATTAATATATTGACTTTTGTGACTAGATGAATGTTTTGTTTCACAATTGTTAGACATGAAATGCCATCCAATTCCTAAAGTAAAATATTTTGAGCTTATGGAGCAAGAACATATTTTATGATAACTTTGTGTTTTATTTGAATTAATGAAAATTACAGTTTAAAGAATGTGAAAATTTACCTAGAATTAGTGGTGCACTGGAGGTAACTCAGACCAGCTCATGAGAGCTGATTTTGTACATCTCTTTCTGGTGACATCAAGTTGGTAGGTTTTAATCAACCATGTGGGTGTTTACACCATAACACTGGCAAATTCTATAAATCAAAGAAATTTCTTTTGGAGAGCTGGTTAATATACATTTATCAGCACACCACTTAGTACAATAGAAAGATCTGTAACTGATTGAGTTTTGCAGTGTGTGGTGTACAATTACCCACATTCCTTGCAACAAACCTCATTGTACATGATCTTATCTCAAGAAATTTATTCACTGAAGCACTAGACACTACAGACTCAACAGCTAATTGAGTTCCTTAGATTTAATATATTTTAAGTCATACTTCCTGCCTTGAGTCATGCTTATCTCATAAGTAAAAAGACAAACTGTCATGTCTCTTTTAACAAATGCAATTCTTTTGGCAACACTTTTAAAAAGTAAATCTTTTTAAAAATTATCATTTATAGTCATTTTGACATGAAAGTTAAAGATATCATGATATATTTTCAAACCTTTCAAATATCTCTGAACTCTGGCAAAGTAATCTTGTAATACAGCATGTGGAAATGTTCCTTGTTGATATCACTTTGTGTCCATATCTTTTCTGACATGTGGCCACAATTACTTAGCTCAAGGCACCAACACAAGCCCCGTGAGTTTTAGCTATTAAAATAGCATACCTGCACCTGAACATCATGCATATATTAATTTTTAAAATCATGTGCTCGCCATAACTTGTGAATTGTCATTTATTAAAGGGTTTCAATGTTCAATGACTTATGATTAGATTTGTGTCATCATTACATATTGAAATCTAGCTACTTCTAGAAAACTCAGATTATCTCTGGAAAAAAAAGAACTATCTTAGAAAATCAGAATACATGGTATTTCTATTTAGAAGAGAAGAGTTATTAAATTGGAATTTAAAGAACTATCTTCTCTCTTAATAATGTAACAACCTTATCCTCCAAAAGAACATTGACATAGGACAGGTGGCTACTCCTGTAATCTGAGATTCTTCCTAAAACCCCAACTGCTGCCCCTGTAGGAGGTGTAGAAAACATTTTAACTTTGCTGTAACTCTCCTGTGAAAATATTTGTTCCTTTGGGCCTGGGTAATTCTTAGGAAATGTTCTCTATTTCTTCATTGGTAATTGATCTATTTATAATTTCTCTCTTAGGGTAGATTTTAATCATTTATATTTTATTAGGAAGTCACCATGGAAATTCTCAAATTTTACTTAACACAGAATTATAAATGGGTTCTTTAGTTTTTTTCTTCATGTGTCTACATCATCCCTTCCTTGTGATTTCTTTAGCTTTATTTTATTGTTCCTTTACTAATTTCTTAAATTAGATACTTTAATAATACATTTTCATAAATTACATCTGTTTATTAACAGACCATTTAAAATGATGAATCTTCCTCTGACAATTGCTTTACGCTATTGATTCTAATATAAAGTTTTAATTATTGTTATTTTCTATATAGTCTGTAAATTGGTTTTAATTTCATCTTAGAGTTGCTTAGGTGATTGTGTTAGAATTTTCAGATGATAGAGTTTTTATATTGTTTTGTCATCTACTTAAGACATCTTCTAAAATCTTATTTTTTTATTTCAAAGTATTATGGGGTACAAATAGTTTTGGTATTTTGGTTGCATGAATCACTTTTATAATGCCTGAGTAATGGTTATAAGAGTACCCATCACCTAGACATTGTTCATTGTACCCATTAGGTGAGTTTTCACCTGTCCTCTCCTTCCCCCTCCCCACAGATTGATTTCTGTTGAGTTTTACTTCACTCTAGGCACATATGTGCTCATCAGTTAGTTCCAATTTAGTGGTGAGTACATGTGGTATTTGTTTTTCCATTCTTTAGATACTTCACTTAGGATAATGGTCTCCAGTTCCAACCATATTGTTGCAAAAGGTATTAATTCATTCTTTTTTTATGGCTGAGTAGTACTCCATAATATACATATACCACATTTTGTTAATCCACTCATGAATTGATAGGCACTTAGGTTGATTTCACAGCTTTGCCATTGTGAATTGTGCCACAATAAACATTCATGTGCAGCTTTCTTTTTGATAAATGCCTTTCTTTCCTTTTGGGCAATTACCCAGAAGTGGGATCGCTGGATTAAGTGTTAGGTCACCTTTTAGTTCTTTGAGGAATCTCCAAACTGTTTTCCATAGGGTTGCACTAATTTGCAGTCCCACCAACAGTGTATGAGCATTCCTTTCTCTCTGCATCCATGCCAACATCTCTTGTTTTTGGACTTTTTAATAAAGCCATTCTAACTGGGGTAAGGTGATATCTCATTGTGGTTTTAATTTGCATTTCCCTGATGATTAGTGACTTTGAGCATTTTTAATATGTTTATTGGCCATTTGTCTATCTTCTTATGAAAAACTTCTGTTCATGTCTTTTACGTACTTTTCAATGGGGTTGTTTGATTTTTTTTTCTTGCTGACTTGCTTGAGTTCTTTGTGGATTCTGGCTATTAGTCCTTTAGCAGATGTATAGCTTATGAATATTTTCTTCCTTTCCATAGGTTGTCTATTTGCTCTGTTAATTATTTCCTTGGCCGTGCAGAAGCTTTTTAATTTGATCAAGTCCCATTTATTTATTTTTGTTGTTGCTGTGATTGCCATTGACGTCTTCTTCATAAATTCTTTGCCTAGGCTCATATCTAGAAGAGTTTTTCCCACATTTTCCTCTAGAATTCTTATGGTTTCATGCCTTACATTTAAGTCCTTTATCCAACTTGAATTAATTTTAGTAAGTGGTGAGAGATATGTATACTGTTTCATTCTTCTGAATGTGTCTATCCAATTTTCCCAGCACCATTTATTGAATGGGGATTCTTTTCCCCAGTGTACATTGTTGACTGCTTTGTCAAAGATCAGTTGGCTGTATGTGGATGGTTTTATATCTGAGTCTTCTGTTCTGTTCCATTGGTCTATGTCTCCATTTTTGTGCCAATACCGTGGTGATTGAGTTACTATAGCCTTGTAATGTAGTTATAAGTCTGGTAATGTGATGCCTCCTGATTTGTTCCTTTTGCTTAAGATTTCTTTGGCTATTCAGGCTCTTCTCTGGTACCACACAATGCGTAGAATTATTTTTTCTAGATCTTTTTATCTTGTCATTTCTCTATCAAGAAGGTATTGTGGCTACTTATTGGCAGCAGCATTATTCATTCAGCAAATGATTACTGAGCACATACTCTGTTCTTTCTGTTGCAGTAAATGATAGAAATAAAGCAGTGAACAAACAGACATGGTCCCTGATCAGTAATATTTATACAAGACAAAAAACAAAGTATCCAGCAAGCTTTTAGAACTGTGATAAGTCCCTGATGTTATGATTATGTAATAGGGGCCATGACTTAGTTAAGTGTTGAGAAAGACTTTCACTAATGAAATGGTATTGAGTTGAGATGTGAAGAACAGTAGAGGGACATGGGGCAGGGAGTGCTCCAAACGGAGGTAAGAGAATACACAGAGCCCTGGGGTAGGAGGCAGAGTGGGCTGCCTTGGGGACTGTTCTAGGCTGGGTGTGGCCGAGTACAGGAGTACAACAAATAAGAGGAAAGATGGTGGGAGAGGGGGCTGGGGAGGGAGACAGGGCAAAGAGTGAGTGCGGAAGACTGTTGCAGTGGTGTAGGCTGGAGATGACGGCAGTTGGGTGGTGGCATAGGAACAGAGAAGTGGATAGATTTAAGACTTATTTAGGAAAAAAATCAGAAGTAGGTGGTAGTGTTGCATCATTAACGGTGGGGTAAGCAATGGAGTAATCACAGATAAAGCTGGTTCCTCAGTCTGATCTCCAGTGCGTCTTCCTCACCCATGGTAGCTGATCTCACCTACCTCGACTCCCCGGACACTCCCACTAGGAAGCTCCATCCTTTCACACGTTCTAATAACCCCCGTTCAATGCCTGTGTTCACACGTTTTCCATGCCCCAGGAATGGCTAAGTCTCACCCCTTCACCACCCATCCAAATCCTAGAGAGGTGAGAAAACATTTTTATATAAAAGAATGTGTTTTCTTTTCCCTCACAACTTCTTTTTATCTTGTGGCCCTTCTCATATTTTGCCAGTGTGTTTGTTGCTTCATGGAAAGGATATTCCAGCAGAGAACAGGCGACTGCATTTCAAGAGCTTCAGCCTTGAAGAGACGCATAACAGAGAATGGTGGTATTGAAAGAGGATGATACCAGCCAGACCATGGGAATGCGGGAAGAAGATATTAGCTTTGTCAGTATGAAGGGAGTGACATCGACACGCTCCTTAGGTCACAGCTTGGTTAGTGAGGTAACCCGAGGGAAGAATGGGGTTTTTATATCAGTAGGCACTGATCATCCTCATTCTTTCTTTCTAAATGTGTGTATTATATTTTCTATGTACTGGTTTAGGGGGTTTTGGATTATATTTCTTAAATTTAACAGAATCAACCTTCAAAATGGGAAGTAGCTTTAAAAGATTTTTGAAAGGAAATTCTGGTTCAAAAATAGTACTATAAAATATGGACAAGAGAGAAAGAAGAAAATAGCAGAGCTGACACATCTCCTACTCCCAGGATGAGTTGTCAGCTACCTCATGGGTTTAAAAACTGCAATCTAATCAGATTTGAAGAAAAAATCAGCCAAACTATTTTGAAATTATTAAAACTATTGGAGATACAGATTTAAATCTACCTCCATGAACAATAAACCTCATAGCAAATATATATATATTTGTATATATAAATAATATATAATTCCTTGAGATAGCAACCAGTAACAGTGATGTGGTATGAATGAACATATGTATTTTGGCAGAGTATGCCTTTTTATTGGTAAGTGTTCGTGACCAGAAACAATTTACAAATTACTAGCATAGAGAATATTTGATGAGTCACAGCATAACTCCCCACATGCTGAACTTAGAAAATAGTCCCCATATTGTGGGGGTGAGAAAAGAGTTTAGGAGAAGTTAGGGCTTAGGTGATCGTGCACTTCTGTGAAGGAAGCCCCATGTCCTGGCTCTACCTGGGTGAGTCTCCTTGACAGCGAGACGGCTCACTGAGCACTGAGAAGCTTGTGTTTGTCAGGGCAAGCCCAAAAGAGCTTCGCAGAATGCCCTGATTCTCCAAGGGCTGTCAGAACAGCAGAACTACCTCCCGGCACGTACGAAGGGGCATGGATATAGCAAGAGGAGCTGCTGTAACCAAAGGGTTTTAAATGGAAGAGAGACGTTGCATCAGCATCTGCAGGAAACAGGATGTGAGAACCGGACAATCCACATCATATTTGTGGCTCTTAAACTTACATGTCTTACCTTTGTCCCCAGTTGTCTGTTGTTTCTTGCTACCTAGACTGGAATAGTCTTAGAGTCAAGTGTTTTCTTATAGACTTTTTGTACTTTTCAGAGTATGTGGAACATTGATGGGGACACGTAGATGCTAGGTTAGGGATTACTGATTTATCAATCCATTGATCTTTAGAAATAATTAATGTACTATCCATCTATTTCAAATGCTATAGATGATATTAGTTCTGAGAAGAAACTATCCTCAAATGGAACAAACTCTCAGGAATAGTTCTTGATCCAAAAGAGCCTTTGTTTTATTTTAACAATGTGACTATTGACCTAGAGGGCCGTGGTAACTTGTTTAAGGTCACCCAAGGGAAACGGTGACAGAAAACCAAAATTTTTCATCTTTAGTATTTCTAGGAAGAAATTGGAACAGTGGTATTATAGAATGTTTGGATTTTGCATTTACATGATCCTTCCCAATTATTTTTAGTTATTGGTGGTTCTCTTTTAAAAAGTAAAAGAAGTAATATTTTCAGTGTTCATTGCCTTCTCAAGAGAGAGGCAAGTGGATGCCCACATCTTGAGACTTTATATATCTGCTTCAAAAACAGCTTTCATCTAATTTGACTCTGGTTATACTAATTGCTAGTGATTTTACATAATCCAGCAAAAATATCATTGGCAGATGATATAATGCAACACGATTTGAAAATATGCCTTTCCTTTCATTAAAAAAATTACACACACCAGCTTTGGGGAAGATGCAGTTTGAATTAAAACGGTTCAGATTCCATCTTAAAGTTTCCATTAAATTATAGATGAAAATGCCAAGTAGGAAAAGCCCTACAAAAGCACCAGAAAAAGTTGGGATAAGAAAACTATATGCACCACAAGGAAGCTGGGTTGCATATTTGGTTATTTATACTGAATCAGTTTCAGCCAAGTCCTGATGGAGAATGTGTGGAGTTGCAAAGGGATGTGCCCACTTGTGGGGACTTGGCAAAGTACCAGTTCCTCGTCAAGACAAATTCTTTCTTATAGGTATGCAGCTTCTATTCCAATCTGTTAGCATAGCAAGGGACACACTCATTTGGGCTATGAAAAAACACCTATAAGGAAAACCCTTCTTTGGAGGAAGGGTAGTGGAAAGACTCCCATATGACAAGACAGCTCCTGGAATTCCAAGGATGTCCATACATGGAACTGAACAAGTAATTATAGCTCTTGAGTCTGCAAAAGAGGGCATAGCTTTGATCCGAAACTGTAACCATCTTCACTGTGATTCTCCTGCTGAAGCTTACAGCAGTATTTTCGCTGGAGGTGCTTTGAGTTTCTTCCAGTAACTTCGCTGAGGTGACAGGCACCTACATTTGTATGGGCCTTACCTTTCACCCTCTGGCTTGCAGGTTACTGCTGTTCATCGGGTACAATCAGAGTGACGTCACTATAGTAGTGATGTTTGTGGAGTGTCAAGATAATTAGGATCTCTGAGGACTTTATCATGGCAGAGATAGGGGAATCAACATCGATTTGAGGCAAGACTGTCTGGAAAGTATCCAGCCATTGTTAATATAATGAGAACAGTCTGAGTGACTTGGATGTAAGCTGGCAGCTCAGGAGAGTGGATTGGAATGCACATGCGTGAACAACGACAACTTCACTGTACCAGTCAGTGGGGGGCTAGATGCCCCTGAGTGAGCATGTGCACTGTGTGGCTGTCGCATTCAAAATGATGGCTGAGAGAGTAGGGCAACGCATCTGCATCAAATTTTGCGTTAAACTTGAACATTCCTCCGCGGAAACTATCCGGATGATTCAGAAGGCTTTCAGGGAAAATGCAGTGAGTGCAGCACAAATAAAAGTGTGGCACAAACACTTCAAAGATGGTTCAGAATCTGTTGAAAGTGATCCATGTTCTAGAAGGCCTGCAACAAGCAGAGCACCTGAGAATGCTGAACGTGTATGGGTCAGGTTAAGGACGCTGGGAGAACTGTGTGAAGTCCCAAGGTGCCTACTTTGGAGGGGATTGAGACGTCATTGTCCTGTGTACAATGTTTCTTGTATCCTGTATCTTCTTCAATAAATGTCTCTGCTTTTCGTATTACATGGCTGGATACTTTCTGGACAGACCTCGTATACTCACAAGAACAGTATATACTATATTGTTCCTACTAGGTGAGAACAATCTTCTAGTAGTCCTCACAAATTGGTACTGGAGGCAAAGCATTTTAAAGAATAGCTGAAAACTAGTATCCCATCCTTGAAGGTCTGTTTCCTGGGACTAGTACCAATAATGTAATATTTAGGGTTTAGTCATGAAAGTAGAAATTTTAATAGGTATCTCAACTGAGAGAATTTAATGTAGGGAATTGGTTACACTGGAGTTGGAGTATTAAAAGAGCAAAGAGGAAACATTTAGGGAACACAGAAACACACATGGACACAGACAGACAGACAGACACACACACACACACACACACACACAAGCAATTACCACCTATAGGACTGAAAACAGGAAAGAATTTCGGGTTATCAGAATATAGAACTTTGTAGGCAGGGCCCCACTGAGCTGGAACTCAGGCCTTTGGGAAGGGGACATCCTTTAGTGCAGCTGAAATTACTTGAAGGTCTACAATGATGAAGGTCCATGATGACGATGAAGGAGTGCTGAAAGAAGCTGGAATCCATAACTAACTTTTGCTGCTGAGAAGGGGTGCCACTACTGCCGTGACACTAGCAAGAACCGTATGTGGAAAAGAAAAAGAAGTTCTCTTCCTCCTCTTGTCCTCCAAGATCCCCTGGGTCATCCCCATAGCAGAACCTAACTTAAAGTCACCTGGCACAGAAGTGAGCTCCAGGACCCAGAATTACAGATGCAGAACAGAGAAGTGGCTTTGGGTAAAAGACAATAGGTAAAGGACTGCCACAGCAAAGTTTCTTTTTGAGAATCTTGAAGAATTTGGTTTATCCATCTGAGAAGGAAAAGAGACGTTCATGAATAAATTTTCCATAACGAATTAGCGTAGACACTATTTGGGTTTTCTGAATCAGGTCGTGAGTGAGTATCTTGAATTTGAGTTTAACATTTCATTGGCGCAATTATATTAAATGATTTGAGATTTGAGACCACAGGCCTGCTGTGAACATTTGCACTAAGTTAGACAGGAAAATTTACATTTAACAAGTGACAAAGAAGAGCCAGATGTGAAAAGAGAGCTGAGAACAATGGCATCAGTTGATGATTAACAAATAGACATTCACATTAAATTCAACCTCACGGTTCCAGCATATAAATTTCATTCAAGGTTCTCCAATTTCCAAATTCATTTTAGAATTATGAGGCTGTCCAGTTACATTTATGCTTTTGTTATGCCATTCCTGTTTCCCAGCCTCTAAAATGTAGTAATTTAGCCTGTTATGCTTAGATAAACACCTGGAAGCTCTCCTGGGAAAGATCCCAAGTCTAGACATAGTTTAAAAAAATCCTCACATATGTTTCTTATTATAAGAAACTATTACTCTGCAGACAAGAGGAAATTCCCATGTCTTCAGTGAGTTGCCAATTATGTCACATTGTGTGATGGAGCACTTGTGACTAATATATAAGTAATTGTCTGCAAATAGTAGAATAATAGAAGGGAAGATAAAGAAGAGAAATTATTTTATCTAAACTGCTAGAAGACCTAGTTTTTGAAGGCAGGGCTTAGATTATGAGAAAAGGAGGTGACTCACAACAATCTGTCAAATAAGTTGTGTTGTTACATTTTATAATTTTGGCAAAACGACTCATAAGAAATCGAATCACACCACTTCAGGTTTAAGACAGCAATCGGTGCATACCTATTCAGCTAATATTATTTTCTAAAATTAAAATTGAAATATTTCTTCTTCTTCATCATCTCATTATTATTAAAATATAATAATAGGGAACTACTCAATTTTAAGAAAAAGTATAATGTGTAAATCAGAAATAAGACATTTCATCAAAATACAGTGTGATCAAGAATGGACTCAGGGAGGCCGGGCACGGTAGCTCACGCCTGTATTCCTAGCAATCCGGCCGAGGCGGGCGGATTGTTTGAGCTCAGGAGTTCGAGACCAGCCTGAGCAAGAGC
>JAQIFY010003997.1:0-12115 GCA_028533085.1 Varecia variegata
GCTTCAAGCGTGTCCATTCCCCAGACAGTGCACATCGCACTCATCATGTAGGTATACATCCATCCCCTCCCTCTACCCCCCACATCTGCCCAACACCCAATTGGTGTTATTCCCAAATGTGCACTTAGGTGATGATCAGGGAAACCAATTTGCTGATGAGTACATGTGGTGCTTATTTTTCCATTCTTGGGGTACTTCACTTAGTAGAATGGGTTCCAACGCTTTCCAGGAGAACAAAAGAGATTCTATATCACTGTTATTTCTTATAGCTGAGTAATACTCCATGGTATACATATACAACATTTTACTAATCCACTCATGTATTGATGGGCATTTGGGTTGTTTCCACATCTTTGCAATTGTGAATTGTGCTGTCTACATTTTAAAGTAAATCGAATTTTATCTTTGGCTCTTTATTAATATATTTTTTTAAGTGAACACTTGCACTTGAATCTACATCCAAGAGTGCTTTGACACCAAAGTTGAGAACACATGATCTACACTAGCAGTCAGCAAACTATAGCCCAGACACTGTTTCAGGCACTGGGAATACAGAGGTGAACAAATGAAACAAGCCTTTGCAGTCATGGGACATATATTTGACTTGGGGGCGGGGAAAGGATGGCTGACAATAAACAAGCATGCAAGTAAATAATAAGTAATATAGTTTCAGAACATGATTCATATTGTGAACAAAATTAGGCAGGTGAAATATTAGAAAGTGACTGTCAGAAGGCAGTGTCCTTGGGTTAGGTGTAGGAAACGACTTTCTGAGATGGCATAAAGCTGAGATGTGAGTGATAAAACAGAACAAGATGGACAAAGTTCTTGAAGAGGAAAGGACCACAATAGGTCCTAAAAACATAAAGCAGACCTGTGTGGTTGGAGCAAAGTAATTACTGTGAACAGATGAGGCCCAGGCTAAATGTTTGTGAAACTCTTAATCAAGGATAAACTGTATCCTTTCATTTCCACTGTGTCTCATAGAAGAAAGTGATATTGATTAAAGGCTGTTTACTATTCTTTGTGTGTTAATGATTTATGTTGGTTGCAGTGCAAGCATAAATGATTTTTACATCAATGGTCAGAAAATTAAGAACTTAAGATTAAAATGGGAAAAAAAAGGAGCAAGATGTATGTCCCCTTTTGATGCAAGGTTGAAATACTGCTCCTTACTCATCTCCACATCTCTCAGTCTATTTAAAGTGGTAGCATTAAGCCAGATCTTAAAATCCCCCAAACCTAGAGACATGAGCAGGTACAAAACAAAACAAAACCCAAAGACTATCAGTGATCAAACAATAGAAAGGACTGAGGACTTGAACATGAGCAAAAATAAGTTTCATGAATGTACACAAATTTTCTTCTATTTTTTTTTATGGGGAAAGTATTGGGTGACTGTATGTGGACAGTGGAGGGATTGTCAAGAAGAGAATGATTCATTAATGAAACACTGAAAATTCTCATTAAGAATCAACAACTTTGGTGCTGGCTTTGGTAGCACATATCCTAAAATTAGAAAGATATAGAAATTAGCATAGTCCCTGTGCAAAGGTGACACATAGATTTATGAAGCAGTCTATATATTTTAAAATGGGAAAAGGACTTGAATTAACATTTCCCCAAAGACAGTATACAAATGGCCTACAAGTATATGAAAAGATGCTAAACAATATTAATCATATCAAAATGCAAATCAAAACCACAATAAGGATAACCTCACACCCATTAGAATAGCTTAAAAAAAAAAAACCCAAAACAAGCCAACCAAACAAAACCCACAAAATAATGTGGATGTGGCAAAATTATAACACTTGTACACTGTTGGTGGGAATGAAAAATGGTGTAGCTGTTATGGAAAACAGTATGGCAGTTTACCAAGAAATTAAAAATGGATACTATATGATTCAACACTTCTGGATATATATATATATGTGTGTGTGTGTGTGTGTGTGTATATATATATAAACTGAAAGCAAGATCTTAAAGAGATACTTACATATCCCTGTTCATAGCAGCACTATTCAAAATAGACAAGAAGAGGAAGCAACCTCCATTCATTATGGATGAATAAAGAAAATGTGGCAGATATGTACAGTGGAATATCATTCAGCCTTAAAAGATAGGAAATTATGACACATGGTACGACATGGATGAATGTTGAGGACAGTATGCTAAATAAAATAACCCAGTCACAAAAAGACAAATGCTATACGATTCCTGTTATAAGCAGTATCTACAATAGTCAAATTCATAAACACGGAAAGTAAAATGATGGTTGCCAGAGGCTGGAAGGAGGGGAAAATCAGGAGTTGTTGTTTAATGAGTATAGCATTGTAGTTTTACAGGATGAAAAAAATTCTGAACATTGTGCAATAATGTGAATATACTTTACACTACTGAACACTGTACACTTATAAATAGTTAAGATGATACATTGTATGTTATGAGTTTTTCCTCAATAAAAAAATAAATAAAAGGATAAAAACTTACAGAGAAGATGGAGACAGTGTTAACAGAACAGAGCAGAGCCTGAGACATTGCAGATCAAGTAGGTAGAAAAGCCAGGTGTTTGTGACTTGTTAGAAACACATAAAAATGTCATGCAGATTTAAAGGATTTATTGTTCCTCAAGTGAGGTGAAAACATGAACATAGGGGACCTTGCCCTGTGCAACTACTTGGATTGAAAGACTAATTAAACAATACTTTCCCTGACTTTTAAGAAAGGGCAAATGCTAAATAGTCTTACATAGATTTTTGTCTTCCCCTATTCAAGTTTGTTGAGAGATAGCAGTTTGAAATTAGCAAAAGGTAACAACATAGAACAATTTATGTTTTATGGTTTAAGAGCAAGTGCAGTTGTGTTCTTATTTGATACAGTGTTATCAGTCCCTCTTTAAAGACAAGCACATTGAGGGTCAAGAGATGGAAGAAATGTGAGCGGTAGGAGTTACTAGTGGAGGAACTGAATAATTGCCTATTCCCATTGCAGTCTATAATTCGAGAACTCAATGTTACAGCACTATGTTCCTTTTCTATAATTTCCATGAGAACCAATCTTCTCTTTGCATCTACACATTGATTGGAAATGTAGAGAAAAAAAGATTCCAATTCATGGGAAGCAGCTACCTATAAACTCGGTTAAATCATCTTTCCAAATGGCCCACTCAGAGTGTATCCATTCTTTACTGTTTTCCTCAGTATTGGCTGCAAAGACTTCATGAATGACTGTGGCAGAAGTAGGCAAAGGTCTGACTTGGATTTATGAGAAGACCTGGATTCATTACCTGGCTTTGCACTTGGTAAGTACATTTGTGTGGGCAAATCTCAATTACTGCAATTGAGTTTGCTCATTTGTAAAATGACTCCATGTACCTCATAAGGTTGTTACCAGAGTTAAATGAAGTAACATATGTGTAAGCACTCTAAAAAATAAAAGACTAGACTAATGTAGGCTATAATTGTTATACTACATCCTCATAAATCTGAGAGGAAGGACCTTAACCAAGAGTCAGAGAACACAAAGAATACTGTTTTTATAAACCTTAAAAATAGGGTCTTTCAATGCATCATCTCTTGAAATTAAACAGTCAAATTAAAATATGAGGATATTCCTTTAGTAAATCACAGTGAAATGTGAGAACTTTTCTGCCCCACAATATTCGGTGTTCTAGGTGTTAAATTCTTATAAGAAAATATTTCTTTCCTTCTTTAGTCATAAGAAGTTACAAATTAAAATCATACAATTTGATAGTTGGATCTATATGTACTTTATTTCTCTATAACAGTTAAAAAATGAAAACCTTGATGTTGAGAGATTTGTATTGCTTAGTGCTAGAAGATCTGGGCCCAATTTGGATTCTAATCATTTCAGTAGTTGATTTTGATCATGCTCTTAAATGTTTATACTGCCATTTTTTAGTTTCGTTTTTGCCTTTGTTTGGGTTCTTCACAAACAGTGAAACCCTGAGACATGAGTTTGGGTGCAGTTAGTTTAAGGGGGAAGTAATCACAGAAAGCAAATTGAGGAAGATAATGAAACAGTGAAGGAAGAAAAAGCAGCAGAAGGTGCGTCCTTGAGTTAGTTTCTGTAGTGGACAACTAACGCTCAAACCCCCTGCAGATTGTCCAAGGAACCACACAGAAGACATCTCAAAATGATACATCCAAGGAAAGGAAAGCTGCGGCATTTATTCACTGACTTCTCTCTCCTATTGGTTGAGGAACTCTCCCATCTGCATCTGCATGTAGACTGAGTGGCTTTCTAAGGCTTCAAGGACAGTCTCAAAGGCAAGAAAGCAGAGAGACACCATTACACATATGTGACAGGAGGGGCTGGCATCATGCACCAAAAATGGATGTGCTGAAGGCAAAAAATATTAATATCTCCCACCTTATTGGTTGCCATGAAGCCTAAGTGAATTAATATATGGATGTATTTAGAATGATGCTGCTTGGCACATTATAAAATCCATAAATGGCAACTGGGGCTTTACTAGACTAAGAGATTTGCTGATGGGAATTACTAGTTGGTAGGGATTTTGTTCTGACTCCCTGATACTTACTCCTTTCTTTTCTATGCCTTTTATTTTGTATTCCATTGTTAAGCACATCTTCCCATGTTTTGTACATATATATGCCTGTGTGTGAACATGAGTACTCCTCTCTTTCCATTAGCATTTTATAACATTTATTATCTATGTTGTCTTATTTAAATGGCAAACTGTTTGAAAAACAAGATCAAGTGTTTCACTGAACTTTGCTTAATTGTGCAGACCTAGAATCATCTTATGTATAGGAAGATGCTTAATAAATATTAGGCATTTTAACGTATTTTTAAAGTGAATGCCTTTCAATTGCCCTCACCACAGAATGTTACCAGTGTTTAAAACACATGGCCTTATTACTTCAATGAAAATTCAAATTCATAGCTCCCATTAGCATTGCAGAGAATTTCCGGCCTAGTTTCCCTGGATATGAATGAAAGTTCAGATCTTTAAGTGAGCTTAATATGGGAAGAATTTTGGTATTCAAATAAACTACTGCCCCTCTCTTAGCCTAGGGCTATAGAGAAAACAGTCATCATTACAAACTGGTCAGATAACTTCAAAGAGACTTAACTGTCAGAAAAGACATTAACTACTACATAAACAACAAATGCATAGTCATTTTGGGTGCATTTTTCAACACGAAATTTAACTTATTGGACACAACTCTCCTTGGCTTCTTCCTACCTTACTCATAGATCTATCTAATTCACTTTTCTGTTTCCTCTTTATTTAACTGGTTTTTAAATTTTGGACAACATCAGGACTGAATCTTTGGAAAGACTGTCTTCTCCATCAATCTATGTTTGCTCTCCCATCCAGTCTTTTCTCCTGAATTTCAGCCACATGAAACTGAGTATGTTCTCAACATCTCCAGTTTGATGATATGGTAGATTGTAAACATATTTTAAAAATTAAAAAAAAAAAAAGCTACCAAATCCTCTTGCCTTTGTCTTTGCATCCCTCTTTGGAATGTGGCATTGATATGATGGTTTCATCAAGAGGATAAATTTTATTCTTTACCCTCTTGAATATGGGCTGAACTTGTGACTTGATTTCTTTTTTTTTTTTTTTTAACCAATTACATGCAGTAGAAGGGACATTATGAGAGTTGCAAGCCAAGGGTTCAAAAGACCTTGCAGCTTCTACTCTTTTTCTCCCTTGCTGCTGTAAGACTTTCACATTAAAAAAACAAAAACAAACAAACAAAAAATCAACTATAGGCAAAGCCATGTGGAGAAGAGACAGTCCATCCCATCAGAGGTCTCCTAGATCAACCAGCCCCCAATTAATCCACCAGCTTATGCAGCCACATGAGTGATCCTAGCTGAGGCCAGCAGAACTACCCAGCTGAGTTCAGCTCAAATTGCTGACAGAGATTCATGACTAAATAAGCCATTAAGTGTTGTAGTGATTTGTTGTATAGTAATAGATATTTGATACTGATGTTGAATAACTATCACTAATTTAACATATATAAAATAAATCCTTTTTTATCTCCTCAACTTAGTACTTCACAATTTCCCCTTTATCAATAATTGGACACTTCAACCTTCTAATTTCTCAAGCCAGAAACCTTAAAGTCATCCTTGCAACCTTTTTTTTCCCCTCTCATATTCAAACCATCAAGAAATCCTGTCAGCTCCTTCTTAATATAAAAAGCTAAACCACTTCTTACTGTTCTCCATTGCTTAAATCCTGGTTCAAGGCATTATCATCTTTCACTTGGATTATTGCAATTAAGTCCTAAATTGTTTTCTTGCTTCTGCCTTGATCCTCTGCAATCTATTTTCCTCAGAGCAATAAGAACAACTTTTAAAATCATAAATTATGTCATGTCATTTCTGTGATGAAAAATCATTCAGTGAAACAGTTTTGTGGTTTCTCTAAAAGTTAAACATATAATTACCATATGACCCAGCAATTTCACTCCTAGGTATATATCCAAAATAATTGAAAATATATGTTCAAAAACTGGGCATGAATGTCCATAGCAGAAATATTCAAAATAACAGTTTTCATGAAATAAGACCCAAACAAGGAAAGATGTAATATCTGCATTTCAACCCACAGTAAGAGGGGTCTTACTGAGATATATGCCTGGGGAAAAAAAGCTGGAAATTCTTTCTAGTTGTAACGGAGAATCCTATCTAATTTATGAACAGTGGTAATGCAAACTACCTCCGGTTATAGACTTGCATTAATCGTTTC
The DNA here is from genome assembly GCA_028533085.1 of Varecia variegata. NCBI lineage: Eukaryota > Metazoa > Chordata > Mammalia > Primates > Lemuridae > Varecia > Varecia variegata. The sequence goes on from JAQIFY010003997.1 coordinate 6,761, forward strand.
ACATGTATCCTTTCTGCTTATTTTTCTTCCTCTATTTTTGTCTGTGTTACTGATAAAGACACTGCACAAATTCCCCAAGATATTTATATTTATTTGGACAAAAAACTTCTTGCTTCCATACCTTGGTAAGTGTATTAAGGTATTTGTGGACAGGTAATGAACCAGCTCCAAACTCAGGAAGAATGATGGTGCTGGTATCCACAAACCTTGGGATTTATAAGGAACAGTGTCTGGTATTTTCAGAGATCCTCTTTCTATCTAGAAACTTTCCTCCACCTTTAAAACAATTTACTTTGTTTGACTAGATATCTAGAAACTCAAGCTCTAATTTAAAATAAGTATTGTCATTTGCATGTGTCCAGTTTCTCCTTGAATTTTTAAAATTTCTTGCTTAAACAAAATATTGCCACTCTTAAGTAGTTCTTGTGTTTGGTGGTGCTTGTACAATATCCTGTATAACAACAGATCTTTGCTGTAATCCCAGGCCTGTAGCTGATGTGAATTCTGATCACCATTCCACCTATGAGATGTCAATATAAAAAGAACAACAGCTAATTTCTCCCTTCATTGGTAACCACTTATTTTGTATATGCATACGCAGGCCAAATGTTCATGAAAAGTACACATTGGGCTTAGTTTGACAATTTTTTTCCTTGTTTTTAAATTTCTTTCAAAGTAAAGAGAAAAAAATCTTTATCAAACTCTTAAACATGTATGTTGTATGGACAACAGGCAGTTTTTTTTTTTAACGATTTAGCTCATTATTGGCTCCTAGAATATACAAAAAATGACAACTAAATTTTTGGAGCCTAGGAACCAAGATACTTTGTCACATAACCACTAGGCACCCAATAAATATTTCTGAATTAATAAATATGAGAATAGATGGAGTTTGGGTTTAGTCTATTTTGATCAGACACTGAGTTATTCTGACTTCCTTCTTTTTGTACACAGTAACAATCTCTGTGGTATAACTCACCCTCAGAAGCTGGCAACAGATATCTACATATCCATCAATTCACTGATTTATTCATTCATCCACTCAATCATATATTTGTTCAACTCATTTAGTCATTGAACAAATATTTACTGGGCACTGGTGGGGCCAAGCACTTTTTCAATTGTTGGACATCAAGGAGCATGAGACAGACAAAGACAGTGCAACTTGATCTCTATTAAAATAAGGGAAAGTACAAACTGCATGTAATCTCATAGTAGAGACACCTGACCCTCACTTGAGGAATCGCCAGGCTATCAGGAACAACAACATCTTAGCTCCAATCTGCAAAGTGAGTAGGAGATAGCCAGGGGAGTGAAAGTCTTGGATGAAAAAGGATGTTTCAGACAGAAGAACAGAAGGAATAACACAGACTTTAGTACATTAGAGTATTAAATGGAATTCGCTACGGTGACAGCACAAAAATTCATGAGGGCTCAATGTTTAATCCGGAATTCTTTCGCAGTAATCCAGAGGCTTGACAAAATTTCCACCTTCTGTAGGAAATTTTCCCCAGTTGACTCTGTGTTTTCACAGAGCTTTTACATAACATATTGCACAGCCATACATATACCTGTTGGTTTCCAATAGCTAGAGTTTTCAACTTTGTTTTTCTGTTTTAATCATAAAGTTCACTTATACAGCATAGTCCCAAGGGAATAGTCAATGTTATAAGCTCTCCTATCTCAATAACTCAATTATTTCCATATTTAGGAAAACATATTAGAAACCCTGGGAATAAAAATTACATTATTTGAAAGAAAACTCTTATAGTTGCTTTATCATATATAATAGTAAAGCCATTGGTAAAGTTTAGTGTTTTGATAAATATTAAGAAACTCTTGTGATATGCCTCATAATTTAGTAGGTTCATGCGTTAGAAGACATGGATACCTTGAGTCAGTTGCCTTTTTGCTTTGTGTCCTTGTGGCTGGATGCAATGCCTGACACGTTGTAGGAGCCCAGCACATGTGTGTAGAATGATTCTCTAAATGAATGGATGGATGGATGAATGAGTGAATTAACTATTTGGTTAATTAATTTTATATTTTCATTTAAAAACATGTTCAGGAAAACATTGACCTTCTAGGGAACCTAATGACGTCTAAGTTTCCATCAACAAAGGTTCTGGGTAATTAGACATCTGGCCTAAACCCCCAAACCCTTGAATTAAGAATCTGAAATCACTGGCTGCCAAAATGAGATGCTTGTGTATTATAGTGTTTATAAAGACCTGCCATGCAGAGATACAAAACAAAAGCTTCCCCATCTCTCTTGCTGAATTTTATTAAAAAAAAATTTGTTGAGCACACAAATTGCAACTTTCCTACCATGGGAGTTACAGGCAGCGGCTGTATTTATGGATTGCTATAACTACCTTGAATCAAGGGCAGGTAGTCAAAGGCTGTTCTGAGAACTGTGACCACTGGACCAATATGAAATAGACATTTCAGGAGCGTGACATGTCTTCATTACTAGCAATCACTCTGGGCTGTTCCAGCAAGATCACTGACTGTGACAAGAACTGTTTCAGTTTCTTTCGACTGAGTTCAGTGTCAGGTGGATGAAACCATAGATTTTACAGAGAGGAGCTCTTCAAGTCTTCATTCTGCTCTTTAAGTCAGTCTTGGCATCAAGCAGTGGGTAGATCAAGAACAAGGGTTTGGGAGCCTATTACCTGAATTTGTTATCCAGCCTCATAACCTCCATTCTGTGTGACATTAAAAATGTTACTTAAAGTTTCTCTCACTGTCCTTATTTGTGATGCCTAGATACAATGCCTCCCCTGGAGGGGTGGTGTGAATGGTAGTTATAATGGGTGCAGAGTGTCTGGCGTTGCAAGTGTTTGATACGGTAGAGCTGTCATTAACACCCAGGAAGTGTTTGGGTTAAATATAAAAGAAGGAAAATATGAATATATGGGGCATCCTCTTTGAAAAGTGGTGACTTTTCGTCAACAGAGACTTAAAGTACTTGATCTAGGCAGTAAATAATGGCAGAATATGCTCCCATATCACAAGTGAAATGCAAGAGGCATCAAAAGGCCCACCAAGTCATTCTCTGGGGTTAAGTTCCTGCAGTCACATCTTAGCCTTTCCATGCAGCATGAAGTGTTCATTACGTACATGGTGAGTTATTCCTTTGGAATGTTAGGTCATCACTGTTTGTTCTGTTGGTTTGTTCCATCACAAATTTTGTGATTATGTGTTTTTCAGTTCATCAGTATTTATTTTCACCAATCCGATTAAAAGTTTTTCATCTATTTCTCCTTTCCCTAGTCTTCTAATTTGGGTATGTCCTCTAAATTTCCTTGAAAAAGCCTAGAGCCCAGAAGTAACTAAAGTGCTAATGAGGGTCAGACTTTTGAATGCCTTCTTCTTACTCATCTGTAGGATCTTTTGTGCCCATTTCTACTTTCTCTTTCCTACCACATAGCTCTAAATCTATAGTTCTCAGGAAGCAATGTGTTTCATGCTGCTTATTGATTAGATGAGGAAAGACATCAGCTAGTCTTTCCATCATGGAGAGAATTTTAGGATAGCTGAGAACAAGGAAAAAATGTAGTAAACTCTTTCAACATTGCTGCTGTCACATTGTTAACTTGTCTTATTTAAACTACAAGATGCCACATATGTTCTTTAGCTCAAAGAATGACTCTTGAGTTCATGAGAACTCTTATTCTTCTCCTTTTAGAAAACATAATTCTTCACTTAGAGATTTATAGTCCTGCTTTTAGACTTTTGCCTCTTTGTGGTTTTTGTAAGTTTTCCTTGACTTTAAGAGAACAATAATGATTTTAAACTCTTTTAAACAATTTATTAATGATTTTACTAATCATAAATAATAAAGCCTTTAAAAAAACAGAATCAGTACTAGCACATACTGGAGCCCATTAGTTATTTATATAATTTGCCATGTATTTTCTTCTTTCATGATGCTCTTCAACCTGTTTCCAAAACCATGATTAAATTACTTTTCTTTTTGAGTCGCTCTGATTAATTTTGCGTGCACAATTGGGTGACTCACCAAATCAGAAATGATCCTGTGTCCAGATGTTTGACTCTGCTATTTTCCTTTCAATTTCTTTTGTGGATTTGTGATGGAAAAGATATGAATTTATACAGCCTGGTTTATTCTTACTGAAGAGACTGCCTATCTCTTATCCTTAATATTTTCCAGGAGAATCAATGCTGTACTTTACTGATGCTGACCTTTCTGGGCAGAAGTTTTCAATACGTTTTAAAACTGTGCTGCTTCCATATTCCCCAATATATTAACGTTCTTTCATTCTCAAAGAATAAATATGCATGGATCAGTACATGCTGGCCAGTCCCCTAAATTACTCAGGTTGATTTGGGTCTTCCAATGACTGCCAAGTAAGGAATTCCCTTATCTTCATGTTGGCTAGAGCAATTTTTGCAACATCTTCATTATTTCCTAATTGTCTATATTTCTTTGCTTCATTTCTCTTGTTAAAGGCAGATTTAAAAAATGAGTTCAATAACTCAGCCGTTTTAGAGCCATCATTAATTTCATGCCCTTCCTCATTCATTAGTGGACCTATTTTCTTGTGGCTTTCTTTTCCCTCTGGGTTTTTTTTTTTTTTTTTCTAATCTTCTCAGTTACTTTAACCCTTTCATCCCACCCTATCATGACCATTGTTATGTCTTCCCCGGCAGAACAAATAAATACTTAATTGAAAATGTATTTTGTTTCTCATCATTCCTGAAATAAATGTTCTTTTATTTTTCACTCTGAGAAGTTGCATTACTACTAGCTTAATTTTAAGTCTTCTTATTCAGAGGAAATTTATAGGCTTTTTTTTTTAAAGAATGCCAAAAACATTCTAAGTGTCCTCTGTGGGAAGGCAGCATTAATGTCTTTAAACTAAAATGAAAAAGGACTACCCAAATGCCTAAAAACAATTGATATTTGGGCAATTGTTTTACTTCATCATACACATTAAATTTCTACAACTAAACTCCCTCCCTCCTGCTGCCCCAGTTTGGGCTTAGTCTCATATTTCAGTCCATGTTTCTTCAGAATTCAATAAAGGCCATGACACCATTTCTTATTCCCATGTGTTAAGTGTAGTTTCCTAAACAGTAAGATAGTTTTTATAATAAATAAGAAACTGAAGAAAATGTTCTCTATGTTCTGATTCTTTGAATATAAATCAGGTGTTCAGTGCAATATTTCCATTGGTAATTTTGACTTTTTGAGAATGTATCCTAAATTAAATGTTTTTTATATTCACCACGGTCTTACCTGAGGGTTCAGTAGTGGGTGTCTACATGCAGGTTCTCTTTAGTATCTTTTATTCTTTTAACACATCATTTTCTTTCATTTCTTTTCCC
>JAQIFY010003998.1:0-12114 GCA_028533085.1 Varecia variegata
AGCCTCTGACCTGTACCTTTGTGTTTTCATGACAAGTGACCAGGCACAGTGGGTGGCAAGACTGTTCACAGAAGCCTTTTCTAAGCTTGGAAAGTAGCAATAACTTAACTGTACATGGAGTTGACTGCATATCACATAAACATATCTCACTAAACCCAATAGCTGTCTCCCAAATTTAACTTTCACTTAGCCATAATCCAAAAATGCTAATGACCACTCCAATACTACCCAACAAAGGGAAAGTGTGGTGGAAGGAAAATCAGGATGGAAAGAGACAGCAGAGACTTAACCAATTATATATAGTTAAAATATCTTCCCTCATAATTTAAAAAAAAATATATGAGAATACTAGGAATCCTTCTTGGGATAGATCCCAGGCAAGTGATGGGACACGCAATTTCAGTGTTATTAGCTTCTCTATAAATCAACCTCTGTAACTTTCAGATCATTTTAATCACATTAGAGAAAGCAAGAATGAGCTCAAGTGGGTGAGAGACATTTATTGTCCAATTCCATTAACAGAGAGATTTTATCTAAAAAATGGCACCTTTCCCCTGAGTTCTCAAGCAGTAAAAGTATTTTTAGCATGAGTAAGTTGAATATATGTGCATATAATCTCCATGTCAAACATTCTCAAGTATAGCTAAATATTTCCATGTGATTTTTTTCCACCTTAAATATATCAGCCACATTTTTAACTTTAAAGTATTTACTTAATTAAATTTTCATTTGCTAATATTAATACATCCTTAGAGTTTCATTCATCAACTCTGATGTCTATTTGTAACATCGGTCACAGAAGACACAAAGGGTTATGTCTTTGTAAAATTTTTCCCACAATTTAAATGCTATTACTTACCAAAAACTCTCTCTATTGGTCAACAATGTGAAAATGCTTCCCCTTGGCCAGGTTAATTTAAAATATGGTTTGGGAAAAAGAAATAAGTTTCCATGAGATTTTCCTTATCTCTGTTTCCCATCTGGCTTGCTGTTATAAACATTTAATCCAGTGTTTGCTGCCAATGTTTCCCGAAAGCCTTATAATTGCTTGGAATTTGTATGAACAGTTCCAGTCTGGTGCACAATTAGGGATGCACTATAAAATTTTCATTGCTTGATTTAGTTGAAATTATAAGATGGATAGGGAACAATAACACTCATAGTTGTAGACTATAAAAAAGACTACTAGAAATTCACAAATAATAATAATGCCAATAGATTAAAATTTTGTTTTGAGTTATAAGCCCCCAAACAAAGAAATCTTACATCCAAACATAGACCTAGGATATTTAATGAGAGACTTTATATGTGAAAAAAAGTACTTGAAGTTTAGAAATTTACAGGGTCCGAGAGGAAAAAAGGGAAGAAGAACTCATTGCCCTACGCTTTCTCGAGTAAAAAGGCTTTAGTACAAATACTTACTGACTCCTATAAGAAGCAATCTTTTTCCCTGGACCTCCATACCCAAGGAAACACAGAGGTAAGTAAATAGTGACAAAAGGTGATTGGTATCAATGTCCTGCCAAGATTTGGCAGACTAATCCAATTGACATTCTTTATTTCTGAAATAAGCTAATTGTGCAGAAGTCCTTTCTAAAGGACTTCTTGTAATGCTGTGGACTATAATTTCCACTGCTTCTATAGTTCTCGAGGCACCCAAATTGCTTTACCATAGGCAATGCCATTAGAGTATATCCATTAATTTAAGAGAATGGTAGTTGGTCTGTGCCAGTTAGTGTCTGTGAGTATTTATGTTGCCAGTATCTAATTGAAAAGTATACAGTCCCACGCTTGCACTTCAAATGTTTCAGCTCTGTGTGCATATAAAGTTAAAAGAATAACACTGCTGGGCTCTTGGCCTAAAACGCACTTGAGTGGAGGAGCCAGGTGAAATGTAGATAATCCAAATGGAGGTAAATCGGGATTTCTGAAACCCTCTTGCTATAGAAGGCTTGCTGTGAAATGAGCAAAATGCATTAGCTGTTAAGAGTCTACTGGGATAGAAAAGCCAATATCATAGCAAGTCATTATCAGATCCAGAAGTGTGATCAATCTCTCTATTTATTATTTGATCTATCAATCTACCTATCTACCTACTCACCTACCTAATTACCTAATGTATGGGGGAATATTCACCAGCTCTACTGGCTCATCTACAGGTGAAAGGACCCAGGGGAGACAAAATTGCCCTGTCTAGGAAGTGGAGAGTTCCCAAAAGTGAGAGACTCCGAATTTGTAATGGAACTTGGAGGAAGAGATTAGTCACATTTTGGCTCAAGAAGTCATTTAAACCCCAAACTTCCAAAGCCCTGAGGATTGAGGATGTAGAAAATGTTTCCAGAACTCTGTACAAAGTAAATGTTGGCATTTACATATTTGACACTCCTGACCCATCCACTATGATGTTATCGCTTAGTTTTCCATGGGTCTTTGTGTACATGCCACAACTTGCATACATCAAATTAGGTGGTTTTATACCATCTTTCTGTTGGAGTAAAAATGGCACATTCTAAGAAAATTCCACCTTGATTTTAGTGACTATGGTCATAATGACATGATTTCTTCTTTTGGTGAATTTTAAGCAATAAAGAAAGGCACATTGGGAGCAGATTCACATAGTCCTGACTCTCCTATTTATTAATAATATCTGGTTGATATTAAACAAGATTTGCAATCTTTTGAAACTCAGTGTCTTCATTGAAAATTGGCCCTAATGGCTCTAGCCCACCATATAGATTATTCTGAAAATCCAATAGATAATGATTTTTCTGCCCTAGTACTTTTCTCTCTCCATATTAATTGTATGGAGAAGTATACAGATAACAACTTGCTTCTTTCTTTCTTTTTATTTTAAATTTAACCTCATGCTTTGATGTCAGGCAATTCTGTCATTATTGTATTACACTATAGCTGTAAGACCATGCATCTTTTAGAGTCTCCTTTTCCTCATAGGTAAAATAATAATAGTAGTTACATCAAAGAATTGTTAGAATTATTAAAAAAGATTTTACATGTGTATATATCTGTGTATGTATACATATGTGTGTATGTATATGTACTTTGTACAGCGAGGCAGTATGCTGCTTAATAGATAGTAATAGTAGTCATTATTGTTGATTTTCTCATATGTATAATATTGTGAACATTCACGGTAGCAATGTGTTCAGAGAGAACATACATTTTTGAGTAGTTCAGGGAATAAAATATTTCCCATGTTTGGAAGGAAACTTATGATTTGCCATGTATTATCCAGAAAACTTGTTGTGGCTATAAAGATACATCTACAACTTGGCTCATACCAAAAGCTAAAAAACTTAGAAAATAGTGTCACCTATATTGCAAATTACTGGATCAGATATCTCAGGCTAATTTCTAACCTTCTTTTTACCTTTGAAAACAGATTCGAAAAGACTTACACCTGCTATCCTGTGAGGCAAGTATAGCCACAATCAGAGATATGGGCCTCATCTATGAGAATAACCACACAATTCCAAATTTACTTTCCATGTCATTCCCTTCCTGTGAACCCACTGGACTGCCAGTTTGTAAGAATGTTTAAGTGTTGGAAACCACAAAAGCTTCTCAAACCCCTCCACATGAAGCTCTAGAGATTTACTTGGAGACGAAGATAAATACAGAATGAGGACAACATTTTGAAGTTTCTGAAGCCAACTTGTCCATAGAAAGGACTATTGTGAAGGCATTCTAAATGTTCCCTCTCAAGTTTCCTCTTTGAAGGAAAAGAAAGTATATCTCGCCTGTAGCTTTAGAAAGCCCAAGAGTTTTCTTGCTTTGTAATAAACTTCTTCAAGAAGCGATTCTTAACTGTAGATGTCTGTATTGCAAGGTGGTATCTGTGACTTTAAATGTGAGTGTATACAGTGTTAGACTAAGTCAGTCATTCATTCTGCCCCTTTGAAAATGTAAGAGAAGGGTCTAAAGTAACAGCGTAGTACCCATCCCCAAGAGAAAAACCCTGCCTGTACAATCGCCTCATAGAAGCTTTCTATTAGCACTTTTGAATTCACTGCCCTGGGGAATAACATAGAGCACTCCCTGAAAGGATTCTGGAGTGACACTGCCCAGGTACCCTGGGAACTATTGCTGGGTCCGCTCCAGTCTGCACTTGATCTCTATTACCAATTTCTGACCTTGAGCAAGCTGGTTAACCTCACTGTAGTTCAGCTTTCTCAAGTATAGAACAGGCTCCATAACATTTGTAACTTAAGTCCCCACACAGGATATTGTGGAGATGAATGAAGGAGTGTTTCCAAGATGCTTGGTGGTCTAGGGTGAAAATGTGCTGAAACAGAGCACAGAAGTCCTGATCAGCTTTTCATATAGCTTAGCCTGAATCCTAGTCTTGTGTTTTGGATCCAGTACAGACAGCATCTGAACATCAATCTACTCCAGCGCCCAAAGACTGTGTTCAGCCTGGCAAATCAGACTGAATACACACGGTTACTGCAGCTCACCACTCACAGCCTAACTTGTTTGTAATGATGCAGACTCCTCCTCAACCCTTGTGTCCCTCTGCCATATAGTGTCACCTGCTTTTAAAATACCAAGTACCTTTTCCCTTTCATTCATTACTTTTGGCACCATTTTATTGTAGTTGTCCCTTGATATTAAAAAAAGAATTACATACTGTTAAGTATATGCACCTTTAATGTCATTTAAAAACATAAACTCAAAAGCAAGAATGAGGGAAATCAATGGGATTTTAAAAGTATTAAAGGTCAATGTTATTTAACCCACATTATATTAGCCTGATCCTTAGAAGAAGTTTTGAAGACAATCACTAGATCAAGTTAGGAAGTTATTTTAATGCTAATGCCTGTTTATAGGCTTTTAGGATAAAGGTATATTCCTTGGCTTCCTGTTTTAGTAACATCCTGAGACAGACCTATTTGAAATCTCCTCTTTAATCAAAAGTAATCATGGTGCCTGACTCTCTTTCCTTAGCACACACCTTCGCCCCCCTCTCGCCTGCTCATGCCCCAACACAAGCACACAGACATGCCCAGAGAAACAGTTATTAGCCAGGGACATATTATTACAATTGAACAGACAGAGGTCCATGTCAAGATGTGGCTGCCCAAAAGCATAACTGCTAGTGGGGCCTCCCTTACTGACTTTATCACTATCCCTAAAATTTCCAAATAACTCATTCCCCTGGTAGGAAATTGAAGATTGTCAAGATATGAACATTTGCAAATGCAGCAATGCTGATATCTCATAGGTCATGAGAGTGAGAAGGGATACAGGTCATTTTGATAAGTGGGAACAGGAGAGATGTGTCTATAGACTGGGGTGCTACTAAGCTGGTTTGTGTGTGAAGGAGAGAGGGCTGCTATACAATAAATTAATAACAAGACAGTAGTACATATATGGAAATGATGACGTAAGCTTAAAGACAGCTTGGAGTTCCACCACCATGGTGACAGGGCTCAATATTATTGTATGTCACTTGTGAAAGTTAAAGGAGTACAAATATTCCATGTGTTAAAGAGATGACTGAAAGGGAAGCAAATAACATCATTCAAATATCTGTAGGAATCCCAATCACTGGAGGACTTAGACTGAGGCTGGATGGCAGTTGATGTGGATGCTGTAGAAGAACATGAGACTAGTTTTTTACACTATAATCCTATGATTTTACAAACTTTTTAATGCCTAGCTTACCCCATGAATACTTACATTGGAACATGAGTGGGAAAAAGCATTTATTTAGTACCTACCAAGAGTGTTGCATTCTCTGTGTTACCTTATTTAGATGTCTTAATTTATCTTCATTTATCAGATGAGGAAACTGAGCCTTGGAGACACTGAAAAAATTGACTAGGACATATGCTCAGCTAATAGATGCTGTATTCACAATTTGAAACTCAAAGTCCATGATCTTTTTACTAAAGCATCCCTCAGCCAGAGAAATTGAACCCTGCTGGTGCACTGATTCAACAAATGTCCGTAATTTCCAAGCACTGTCACTGCAAAGCATCCCCGTAGGGGAGGAGGGTGGATGAAGAAGATAGTGAACATATGCCACAAGTCTTTGGGAAGTCCTGCTCTGTGGTAGCCTGGAACACTTCTTTTATTGAATCATCATTGTCAAGTGGTTCTTCCAGCCACTACATCAGAAAACAGAAGTGCAAGTGGGCATTCTTCAACCTGGGTCAACATTTCTTCAACCAGGTGCTCACCCAAGGAACCAAGAACAAGAGATAGAAATATAAGAAATATACTAAAACCACCAAGATGAAAAGGGAAGATTGAGAGTCTGACAAGACACAAATGTTTCCTCACTGCTGACAGCCCTGCCACTATTAAAAGTTGGTATATTAGTCCCCAAGACATTTATTGCCATCTGTTGGAAAATTAGTATGATGAATACATTAATCTAAGATGACCACAAACATGAATGTCACCACATAATTTTGTGCAATATACAATCTGCAACCTACAATGATGCAGACTAGAAGTCTTCATCAGGGATAATGATGCTTGAAGTAAGCCTCATGAGCAATATTATTACCACCGTTTTTCACAATAATTTATTCAATTGGATAGTAAGGACTTGAGGAAATGAAAAATTGGAAAGGTGTGTCTAGTTGTGAGGTAATTATTCAATCATTTGCTTATACAGAAAATATTTATCAAGTGTCTGTAGTGAGTCAATCTTTATTCTAAGACCTAGTCATAAATCAGTGGATAAATAACACAGCCAAAATTCTCTCCCCTTACAGAGTTTACATAGGGAAGAATAACATTAAAGTTTAGATGAGTATACCATGTATGAGATAGTAAAAAGTGCTGAAGTGAAAAAGCCAAGGATGAGAGATATGAAAGTGTTGAGTCATATATAATTTGAGAATAAATCTGGAAGTTCACACAGGGATGGGGATAGTTTTCATCCCTATTTGCCATAGTGAAAGGCCTTATAATATGAAGGCTTTGAATAGAGTCTTCAAAAGAGTATTACCTTAGTACTGGGACTACATTAGCTCTAAACTAAGGGCTGCTCTGAACTGCCATAACAAAGTTCGAAACAAAGACTTGAAAGAATGCAACTGATCCCAAGTAACTTGACTTCATGCTAGAACAAAATCCAACATGATTTAAAGGAAAACAACCAAATCCAGAAAACATCAATGAAAAATTCACAATGCCTGGCATCCAATCAAGAAAAATCAGCTTTGCAAAGGGGAAAAATTGATCCAGAACCAGGAGAAAAAAATTAATGAAAACAGATCTTAAAGGATCAGAGATGATGGAATTAGGAGACAAAGGCATTGAAATAGTCATTATAAATCTATTCAATCTGTTTAATAAAACATAAGAATCATGAGAAAAGAAATAGAAGATATTTTTTAAAAGATCTGGATGGAAATTCTAGGGAAAAAATACTTGACATATGAAAACACAAACAAACAAATAAACAAAACTAGGTTGGATTAAAGCACATTAGATATTATAATAGACATGATCGATGAACTTAAAGATATAAAAATGAAATAAGGTCCAGAGAAAAAAAAGGAAAAAAAAAGATCAGAGTATCGGTGACCTGAAAGAATATCAAATAGTCTAACATTTGTATGATTGGGGAGAAGGGGGAGGGACATAAAAATACTAAAAAAAAAAAAAAAAATGGCTGAACATTTTTAAAATTTGATGAAAACTATAAAATTCACTGTACTAAGTTTAATAGCTTCTTCCTCAATATACACACCAAATTCCTGCCCATCCAGAACCTATGACTGTGACCTTACTTGGAAGCAGGGTCTTTGCAGATGTAATCAAGTAAAGAAGAGGTCATATTGGACTAAGTTGAATGGTAATCCAGTGACTTGTGTCCTTATAAGAACAGGAGAATTTAGACACAGACACAGGAGAGAAGTCCATATGAAGAAACAGAGGTTTCAGTGATGTATCTACAAGCCAAGGAACACTAAGGATTACTGGCAACCATCAGAACCTAGAAATCACAAGGAAGGATTCTTCCTGAGGGAGTATGACCCTGCCAACACCTTGATCCAGACTTCTATCTTCTATGAAAGCATAGATTTCTGTCATTTTAAGCCACCCAGATTGTGGCAATTTGTTATGGTGGCCTTAGGAAACTTACACACTCACAGACCCAAGAATCTCAATGAATCCCAAGAAGAACTAACAATCAAAAAATTGTGCTGAGTGCTGTCATAACTATTAAAAAAAATTATGGGTGTATGATAAAGGGACATAGGAGCCAACCTGAAAGAGCTCCAAAAGGTCAGAGCTGGAATGATTAATAATTCAAGATAAATAATGTTGTTTTAGATTATCACTCAAGTATAAATTAAATATTCACAAGTTTAGTCTGATATAAATGAATGACTTAATAAATAAATTGGATAGAATAGATAAATTCATACAGAAGAATTCCAAATAATTTATATAGATACTGCACCCTACAAGTATTAACTTTTCATTCCTTAAGCGGTGATATGCCCTCAATTTTGAAAATATTTTCACTGGGTAAAGAATGTTAGGTTATTTCAGAAACAAATAAGATACTTATTTGTTTAAGACAGATCTGGCTGGGCATGGTGGCTCACGCCTGTAATCCTAGCACTCTGGGAGGCCGAGGTGGGTGGATCATTCGACGTCAGGAGTTCGAGACCAGCCTGAGCAAGAGCAAGACCCCATCTCTACTAAAAAAAATAGAAAGAAATTAGCAGGCCAACTAAAAATATATAAAAAAATTAGTGGGGCATGGTGGCGCATGCCTATAGTCCCAGCTACTCTGCTGAGGCAGAAGGATTGCTTGAGTCTAGGAGTTTGAGGTTGCTGTGAGCTAGGCTGATGCCATGGCACTCTAGCCCAGGCAACAGAGTGAGACTCTGTCTCAAAAAATAATAATAATAAAAAATAATTAAAAAAGACAGATTTGCAAGAACTCATTATGATCATGCCTGCACTACAAAAAATATTAAAGATACTTCTTTCTTTAGGCAGAAGAAACTGACATCACAAAGAAATCTGGATCTGCATAAAGGAATGAAGAATGCCAAAAATGGTAAATATGTGAGTAAGTGAAAGAGACTTTTTTTTCACTTTTAATATGTTTAAAAGATAATGGCTTATTTAAAGCAAAAATAGTAAAAATTAATTTTGGAATTTACAATATATGTAGAAATAAAATATATAATCATAACACAAAAGATGGGGGGTAAAAGTTTACTGCTGTGGGTTTCTGATATTATATGTAAAGTAGTTTGAAGATAGGCAATGATAAGTTAAAAAGGCATATTTTAAACCCTAAAAATACCCATGCTAAACATAAAACAAATGAAAAACAATAACAACAGTAAAAAAGATATAACTAATAAGCCAGGGGTAGAGATAAAATTGAATAATTACATAAAAATTTCAACTAATCTAAAATAAGTCAGAAAAGGAGATAAGAAATAAAGAGAAGTTGAGAATAATAGCAGACAGATACCAAGACAGTAGATTTATACCAAATCATATCAACAATTAAACTAAATTTAATAGTTTAAAAACTTCAGATAGAAGGTAAGAACTGTTGGATTGGATAAAAAACAAGACCCAGCTATATGTTGTCTTATAATATAAGGCCTATAAAGACATATGTATGTTCAAAGTAAAAGTACAGAAAAAAATATTCCATGTGAACACTAATCAAAAGAAAGTTGGGTGTGGCTATATCAATATCAGACAAAGTTGAGACTTCAGAGAAAGGAATAGGACCAGATATAAGAGTGGATATTCCATAATGACAAAAGGATAAATTTATCAAGATGACCTAACAATTCTCAAAATACATGAAGCAAAAGCTAAGAATTTAAAGAAGATATAAACAAATTCACAGTGATAGTTGAGTATTTTAATATTCCTTTCACATAACTGATAGAGCAAGAAGACAAAATCAGTTGAGAAGGCTTGAACTACTCTAAAACAACTTCACTGACCTAATTAACATTTATTGAATACTCCATTAACAGCAGAATATACATGAAACATTCATCAAGGTAGACCTATTATGAGCTATAAAGTAAGTATCAATTAATTGAAGAGAAATAAAATAATGGAAAGTATGCTATCTGTTTACAGTGAAGTTAACCCAGAAATCACTAACAGAAAAATATCTGGAAAAACCCCAAAATATTTGGAAACTAAATAACATAATTCTATGTATGTCATGGGTCAAAAAAGAAATCAAAAGGGAAATTTAAAAGAATTTTTAATTCAATGCAAATAAAAAACACAATATATCAAAATTCATAGGATGCAGCCAATGCAGTGCTTAAAGGGACATGTATAGCATTAAATGCTTATATTAGAAAAAAAGAAAGTTCTCAAATCAATGATATAAACTTCCATCTTAAGAAACTAGAAAAAGATGAGCAATTAAATCCGAAGTAAGAAAAGAGAAATAAATAATAAAAAGCAGAAATTGATAAAATAGCAAATACCAATTGGATAACCCAGTAAATCACCCACAGCTCTGCCCAGTGGCAGGGTTTTTCTCTCATTATTATCTTTCAGGGCAACCTCTGAGTGGTGCTGTCATGCAGCAGCTTGCCAAACCACCACTTGAGAACCAAGCTTTACCACTTTCTTTCTCCACCAACCAAACCCAAGAGTCCCTCCCCAGTGTGGTCATAGGTGTGAGCTGAAAGAGGCCATTCTTAACAAAACTGGGATTTTCGATCACCTCTTACATGGTTTACTTGTGCTCACCAGCCCTATTCCTACTGAGTCCCAGATACACCCATATTGGCTTAAAAAGGATTGCTGCTGCATATGCTTAACACTATGAACTTGTGGGTTTGATAAAATCTACCTCATGATGAGCCATTTTAGCCACATTTTCACTTGACATCCTATGGCTAGATGTGCTATTTCTACTAGAGTCCTATTTCACAGTAAGAGCCGGTTTTTGAATTATGTATAATTCTCTGCTGCATATGGCATGGCCTTGTGCCAGAACCCTAGCTGTCTATGTTATGATTTTCCCACTGAGATTTGTCATAAACTCTGCACAGCTTCTTTTTCCACCATAAATATTTCTAATTCCATAGGATTTGCCAGGTCCTATGGCTTAAGAAGCAGGGCTGCTTGCACCACAGCACAGACCTGCTGCAAAGCCCTTTCCTGCTCTGGACCCTACCCCAAACTGGCAGTTTTTTATGTCACCCAGTATATGAATCAAAACCATATTGCTAAATGTAAAATATACCCTGGCCTACCAGGGATGGTGCTCCCTTATTAGTAGTAGGAAATGTGAGATGTAATAATTTATCCTTTATAATGAAGGGAAAGTTCCACCATGACTTTGACAATTTGTCATCTCCCAAAATTTCATTGATGTGATAGGCTGTTATATTTCTATGGAATGTCTCCCACCCTGTAATGTTCATGTGTCTTTGTTTCTTTCCAATGTCTGGTGGCCAGGAGACGAAGGGGAGGTAGATCTTGAAGGGGCAATGCTAGACCTTAATAGGGAAGAGCTGGCCACTTCTGCAGGCCGAGATAATTCAGAGTTATCAGAGTTTCAAGATTTTTTAGTGCATTGACCCAGATGTCCCATTCAAAGCCTCAGGGTCCCACTCCTTTCTACCAGGGTCCTGACCATTGCAAAAAAATTTTGCTGGGCCTGGTAATTCGACTTTCTCTGGAGCTCTGCTACTCTTATAATTAAATACTAGGATCAATGTTTACCTTTTCCACTCTCCAGCTTTGGGATAGTACTATTAAATGTTGCCTTGTAGGCCCTCTAAATTTTCAGACTTTTGCTTTAACTTGGTGGTTAATCATCTGTCTTTCATCGTCTTTCGCTGCTGCATAAATTGCACTCAGCAACAGCCATCCAATTCCATTGTCCTTTTTTTTTATTTTTTTTTATTTTTTTATTTTTTTTGAGACAGAGTCTCACTTTGTTGCCCGGGCTAGAGTGAGTGCCGTGGCGTCAGCCTAGCTCACAGCAACCTCAAACTCCTGGGCTTAAGCGATCCTACTGCCTCAGCCTCCCGGGTAGCTGGGACTACAGGCATGCGCCACCATGCCCGGCTAATTTTTTCTATATATGTTTTTAGTTGGCCGGATCATTTC
>JAQIFY010003999.1:0-12114 GCA_028533085.1 Varecia variegata
CCAGAGAGTCTCCTGCTGTTGGTATAGAAAAAAGTAAGTTCCTTAAGCCTGTAGTAGACAAGAAAAGTTATTTCACTAACTCTCAAAGGAGCCTAAATCCTTAGGGTTTGGCCACATACAGCCAAAAGTCTCAAATCTAACATGGAGACTCAATCTGTGGAGGCTCACTGCAAGTGCCACAGTTTATACAAGAGTCTTCAACTTATTAAAACAGGACCTGCACATAGAACGGTCCATAAAAAGAATTATATGGCAAGGGGGAAATTATAATAAACATGGTAATAATGATGGTAACAACCAAATAACCAAGAGTTATTGAGAACCTATATTCTAGATACTGTGCAGATATTTTACATGGCTGTCTCACTGGATTCTCTAACAGCCCCAGGAGATAGGTAAGATACCATCCCCAGTTTATAGTTCAGGAAACTGAGGCTTAGTGAGATTGCATGAGTTATCCGAGGTCACTTGCTCACAGAGGTGAATGTAAACCTGGTCCTATGACGTCCATAGCTTGAGCCCTCCATCCCACCCAGTGTAACTCCAGATAGAGAGCAATTTAAGCAGGGAACTCCTTGGTGGATTTAGATTTTTTTTTTTTTTTTTTTTTTGACATAAGGACTTACTCTGTCACTCTGGCTAGAGTGCAGTGGTATGATAACAGTTCACTGCAACCTCAAACTCCTGGGCTCAAGTGTTCCTCCTGCCTCAGCTTCCTCAGATGCTAGGGCTATAAGCACATATCACTATGCCTGGCTAATTTTTCTATTTTTCTGTAGAGACGGGATCTCATGTTTGCTCAGGCTGGTCTTGAACTTCTGGCCTCAAGCAACCCCCCCTCCTCAACCTCCCAGAGTGCTAGGATTACAAGTGTGAGCCACCGCACCTGGTGGATTTAGATTTTAAATGACAAATTATAAAACACTGAAGAATTGGCACATAAGAAAGAATACTAAAATGTGGCCCCAAAGGGCAGTGGAGGGAGCTAAAATCCTGAAAAAGTTGGACCCTTTGGAAAATTGCTAAAAGCAAAACAAAGGAGGTTTTATTGATGGAGTCCAAGACTGAGAGCATCGATCCTATTGGCACCAAGCTTCAGCCACAGCTGGGCAGTCTGAAGGGCTAATGGGGTATGTCTTTAACAGAGGGGTGAGAAACCACCAATGGAATAGCACATGTGAAGGGCACAACCTGCTATCCACGAAGGCTTGGTCTAAAAGGATGAGGCCATCAGGTAACAGGGGGCCCCATCATTAACATGTTCCCCAGCTTTTCTTGTGCAGAGCTGTGGGTTCTGGAGATGCAAAAGCACTGCTCCTTTAAAGCCCCTTAGGCTTCGGGGAGCACAGAGCAGCCCAGCTCTAAGGTCCATGTGACAAAGTATAGCACAAATGCAGGGAAAGAATTAGGTTGATTCTTGAAACCCACTGGAAACCCGAATTAGGCACAAGCTGGTAGTTGGTAGTTGGTAGTCATGCCTCAGAGTATTAGGAGTGGGAAGAGACCCATAAAGACATGGGAGGAAACCATCCCCCAAACATGACAGCTGGGAAAACAGGACTTCCTGCACCAAGTGAACAAAAGGAGTTAAGAGTGCAGGTCTGTTAAGGAGATTTAAGAGGAGAAGGAATCTGCAATTCTGTTAGTGGTGGGGACACACAATGGAACAGGTAAAAAGTGACATTTTATTGGTCACTGAGGTCCCCATTTAACCCCAGGTCAGCAGGCCCTTGGGAAGTGAAGGTTAGTTATGTTAGATCGGGCCTTCGCAAGAACAAAGAAAAGGACCAAGTCACTAAGTCACTGCTTTTGTTCTTGTTTTGGAGGGGACAGGGGGTTAATTGGTATAATGTTAGGAAAATATCAAAAGCAAACAGAAGTACTGAGCTTTTCTCCCCTCCCTCCCTCCCTCCCTTCCTTCCTTCCTTCCTTCCTTCCTTCTTTTCTTTTTCTTTTTGCATTCATTTTTTCTATCAGGGAAAATAAAATGTAAGATACTTATGGGGCAGCTCTTAGTGCCTTAGTTTAAATGGACTCAAAACTTTACACCAATAGCTTACATCAGAAGATACAGAAGATGAAGATGTGACCTAAGAACTATTGTGGTGAATCTCTGCACAGTCATGGTAAACTTACATGGTGCTAGAAGATGGGAACAAAAAATATTTCTCAAAATTCAAAAAATATAGAACAATATATTTCAGAATAAATTCAGTGAGATATTGTTAGGTGGTGGAAAAAGACAAAACCAAATGCTTGAAGGGTGGCGTTCAGAGCCACCAAATGCTCAGCATAGGTAGGGAACAACCTCGCTGCCTCTACTTTGCCACCCACAGAAATGGAAATCATTAAGATCATGAACTAGTTCAGTCCACTTCCCAAGGTTTGAGGGAGGCTCAACTGAGATAATGTTTTCTTATGAAAATGCTCTGAAAACTGAAGCTCTTAAAGCTTCCATCCCCCATTTTTCTATGTACAGTTTGTATAAAGACATAGAAATAAAACTAACTCAATATGAAAGTGATACAACCCAGTTAAAGCTAATGTGTTGAAAAGCAACTAAGTGAAGATTAACAAAGCACTCAACTTACATGAACAATGAGGTAAAACCAAAAAGGATGGACTGTAACAGGAATGCATTATCATACTTGCATTAACATAAAACATCTTCCCTGCACAGTATAAGAAAGTGGGAAGTGTAGCCGTAACCTTGGAGCATTCAATGTAGTATTATAAAAACTTTCGAGTCTTCATTTACCACAAGCTGAATATAAGTCAACAGTATGATCTGGATGCTAAAAAGAAATGCAGCCATAGGCTGCACTAATGGAAATACCACTCCAGGACAATAGAGCAGGACTGGAAATACACTTGTACCATTGCAGCCTCAACGTGTTAACTGTTTAGAGCATGCTTTAGGTACACTAGGGGTTCGAGGGTTTTAAGGGCTGGCTCACCTGGAATCATAATGGTCATGAACAACAGTTTTCAGCAGGAGAAAAGAAAAGTTTCAAACTTACAAACAGTCAGTTTACTAATATACTTTAGAATACAACTCATTGACAAAGGGTGGGGTGTGAGAGTACAGATACTTGGGGCTGTGTCACTTACACAGACACCTCTTCCCCAGTGTGAGCCTCGCATTTCACAGGTGCTTGCTCTCTCTCCAAGAGGATTTGAAAAGATGGAGGTAAATTAACATATTGATTTCCCAGCACTCTGAAGGCCAAAAGCAGCACACACTCGGTCATGTTTCAGATGATGGAATGTGAAATTAAATTAAAGGATGCATCTGTGCTCACTCCCTAATTGCCAGCCTAGTGGATGTTTTTAAGGAGCACAGAGAGGGAAGAGAAAGAAACCAAAAGAGGAAGAAGCAAGGTGAGTGCACTAGAGAGCCTGAAAAAACACAAGCTGCAACAAAGGGGGTTGGGGCACTTAAGAATTTTTATGCAGATTAAATTTCACATTCTCTTTTAAATAAATTTCTATAATTTAAAATACGAGCAAGAGCAGTCATTGGCTGGCATCTTTGACAACACAGAAGTTTTAGAAGCATTCCTCTGGCAACATTTCAAGTATCTGAAAATGCTATATAGTTAGAGGAAATTAATAACTGGATTTTTTTTTATATCATCACTTTCTTCATTTATCAAATTTCAGGCTTAAACCTATTTCTACCTATTTCTAAACTCTCAGTTTAGCTTTAATCTTTCTAATTGGTCCTAGGATGTGATCTCTTAAAAATTAGATCACTAAATAAAAATGTTCAATTCATCTGTGGCATATTTTGTGATCATCTGGCTAAAAACATACCCATAACTGGTTAGTGACCCTTCATTTGATGAATACAAGATAAAAATTTTAAATATTCTTATTTAATGATAGTTATTTATAAAGTTATAGACTTTACCTCTATGGGTACAAAATGAAAATCAGACAAAAACAGTGCTTGTTTTTCTCCAACTCTATTCTGTGGAAAACTGGCATTCTGTTATATACTGATAGATATTACTAGGGAAAAAATGGTTTTCTGTGGTCAAATCAATTTGAGAAACACTGAGATAAAGAGGTTTTTTTTTTACTGCAGGGCTTCTCAAAACCCTTCATATGCTCATGTGCATGGAGAAGGGAGATACAGTATAACATTTCCAAAATGGAACATTTGTTATTATCTCCAGGGACCCGAGTGAACCACGAAACACAACCCAGGAAAGGCTGCTCATCCTCCTGACCAAGCACACACTCCTCTGTCCAAATCCATTTTCAAATCACATTTTGAAGATGCTCAAAACTAAGTGATGGTACAGCCGTTGACCTAATGACCTCGGCAGCCAGATGCCCGAGGCTACCGATGGGAAATGGCTGCTCAGTTTCAAGATGATAAAACAGATAGAAGCAGCAAAAGCTACAGGAAGCTGGTGTAACTGTATTTACTGTCACCTACATAGGTATCCAATTCAGTCCTACTCAGGTTTTTGCATATTTAAAAAAATGCTTACTTTAGGGATTAGGAATAAGATAAACTGACTATTTCCATCCTGAACACTACAGATGTTATAGAATATATAATTGTTCTCAGCTAGCAGTTAAGAACATGTAATCCAATAAATCAAAGAGTTTCACTGACAGTTGAATAATTGTTGAATAATAATCATTTTAATTATTAAATTCATAACACAAGTACAAGACTATATAGCATAATTCAAATGGAATTAAGCCAAGTTCTAGTCACTGGGGGAGGGTGTAAAAAATAAGAGGTTAGCCTGCTCCTGAGAAGCTTATACTAAAGAGTGAAACACAAGGACATGAACAATTAAATTAAAAGCCATACACACTACAACAGATGTAAAGTGTAAAGCCATTTGGGAGTCCTAAAAAGACGATGGTGAGATAGAATTCACATTATTTTATGATTTAGAATGGAGAGGATTGCTCAAAAGTGATGCCAATAAGAGAACACTTTTACTTATCAGATTGGCAAAAATAAAATTGTTGATGAAGTGCTCTAGTGGTAACAGGAAAACAATCACTCTCAAACATTGTGAATTGGAGTATAAACTTGTACCACCTTGTTAGAGGCTATTTGGAATGCCCTAGGAAAATTAACAATAAATACCCTTTCATCTGGTTATTTTATTACTAGGAATTTATTCTATATGTAAGTTCACACATATGTGCAAAGATATGTAGCTTCCAAGAAAGATATATATATAGTCTTATTGTTCACAATTATAACAGGTCAGAAATAACCAAAGTATCTCTCAATAGGAGGCTGGTAAATAAATTATGCTATGTCCGCACAACAGAATACTTTGTGACTTCTGATGGGAACATGGCAGACCTCCTTACACTCAGGGTAAAAGTCCCAGTGGTTACAGTAGCCCACAAAGCCCACAAAGCTGCAAAGACCCAGAGGATCTACCATTCTCCTCTCTCTGATTCACTCACAAGGGGCTTCCCTCTCTGGCTTCACTCCAACCACACTGGCCTTAAGTTTTGTTCCTCAAATGTGTCAGGCACCCTCCCACCTTGGGCCTCTGCACCATCCTCCTCCTTCTTGGAACACCCTTTCCCCAAGGTTCACCCGTGGCTAACACCCTCACCTCCTCAAGGCATTGAGAAAATCTCACCTTTGCCAGCAAAATGGGGATATAACCCCCTATACTGCAGGATTATGGTGGAAATTAAAGGAGATAAATATAGACAAGGTGCTTGGTACACAAAGGCATACCATAAAATTTACAGTGCTAGAATTTTTTCCAGAGGAAATAGTTCATAAAGCTGGTATGAAACCACGTGCCCTACTACTACCAAGCAGTAAGGCAGTATCATTTTTCCGCATGCTTGTGCACAGTATATTACCTATAGGAGAGCAAAGAAAGCAAAGACACCCAATAAAGATACAAATCTTGCACAGAAAAACATAAGCTGGAGATAAATGAAGGAATGAAGGGTTGAATTTTCAGCACAGGGCAGGAGGCACTTCAATCTATGACACCTATCCAGTAGGTGCAGAATTGCTCAGCACTGAAAACTTTAGCAGAGATAGGAAAGGGAAGTGAAAATCCCTGGAAAGCTGTGGAGCTTGTGCCAACACTGTCCAGATGTGACAAGTGATCAAGACTGAACTGACCTCACCCCCAGCCAAAGTTGGTTTGAGAATGTGAATTTCACTAATGTGAAATTAAGAGGACATATCAGCTGACCACAGAGCTTTGGAAGCATTCCTCTCACAACAGGGGAACTCACAGAAGAGAAAAGAGGGAAATCAGAAAACCTGCTCAATAAAGATGAAGTGCTATACTTCAAGAAAATGCCGTTCTTAACACATAATTTCAAGAAGAAAAAGTGAGATCAGATTGAAGTTGCCCAAGGACAGCTGTCTTTCCTATTCCAGGTCAATATGGCAGGTTTTCAAATTAAGCTGGACTCTACTATCTGCCAAACCATAGGGCATCAAAGGGAATAATAAAACCCCTTGAAAATAAAAATCTTGTGTAATGTAGTGTAACATTTATTTTAGTGGCTGAATTTATTTTAATGGCTTTAGAAATGATTTTGGTTCTGTATTCAAAGAAACACTAAGAGGTCACTTAAATTTTTCAGTTACACTTTACTGCATTTTATGGAGGAAATTTTATGTTATAATATTTGTGAATTTGTGGATACAGGAAGGCCCCCTGGACATGTTCCTCATGAATGTCCCACATCTACTATATCCAAAAATGTTAGAGATGGAAAGGCTTTTTAGTAAGCTGAGGTCCACAAAACAAAGCAGCTTAGAGATCATAATGATAGTTATCATACAATCAGGGAACCTGGGTTAGTCATTCACTTTTCATTCATTCATGCATTCAACCTGCTAACATTTACTGGACATCTACTATGTGCAAGGCACTGGGAATACAGAGTCTAACAAGACAGACAAAATTCCTTACACCATGTTGTTTGTCATGGGGGACCCAATAAACAAACAAATAAATACTATTATGTAATGGTAAGTGCAGTGGTGAAAATAAAATGGAACAATGTGGTAGAGAATGGCTGGAAAGCCACTATAGAAAAGAAGGTCATGTCTATTGGAGAACACAACATTTAAAACAATATCTACATAACAAAAAGCAGTCCACCATATGACTACATTCAGGAAGTACATTCCAGGCCCATATGAAGGGCTTAAAACAAAGTTAAACTGGTCGAGGAACAGAAAGATTAATGTGGCAAGAGCATGGGGAGTCAGGAAGGAGAAGGAAATGAAGGCAGAGAAGGAGGCATGCAATCTTGATGTGCTGGGTGCTCAAGGTAAGATGCTTAGGTTTTATTTACTGTGGTTGCCATGGGATGCCATCAGGGGGTTTTAAGCAGCAGGGGCATGGTCTGATTCACCAGTTTAAAAGATCAGACTGGATGAATTCAGGTAAGATGGTGGTGGTGGTAGAGGCAGCACAATTTTGTATCTTCCCAACTCCCCGTGTAAAAACAGAGCAACTGGGTGGCCAAAACACTATGGACAGCATTTATGCCAAATTCCACAATATATCTCACAAACTCCAGGTTACAAGCAGGTGAGGACAAGCCACCAAGAAGAACAATATCAATGTGCAAGAGAAAGCAGAGAGAAGCCAGATGCATCTGAGGGACCTGAGAATAGGAGAACCCCCAAATAGTCAACAAGTATTCACTAGAGAGTGTCACAGCCATCTGATAAACAGTGGCTGAGACTGCCCACGCCAAAGCCAGTGAGAGCTAGAGGCTCACAGCAAGGCCCAGACGGTCTGGAGTAGTCTTGCCCCTGTGAACTCTCGAATCTGACCAGCTGGGCCTCCCTTTCAGCACAGGACCCCACACTGAGGAGAAACTACTGGGAGTAGAATCAAAATTAAGCAGGACAAGGATGGAAGAAGGAGAAGATCCAGATGAAAGGGGAAGCATATTTTCCAAAGCTGCATCCCACAATATCTCCCATTCTACATGTCCTTTCTAGATGTCACCTTGACACCTTTCCCATTGAATGATAAGGTTTATGTCCTCTTCCTTTGAATCGGGGCAGAATTTTGATACTTGATCAATAGAGTATGACAAAAGTGAGTCTGTGTGACTTTCAAGGCCAGATCATAAAAATGCCACACACTTCCGCTGTGCCCTCTTGGAATGCTCCCTCTTGGAACCCAGCTGCCATATTGTGAGGAAGCCCAAACCAGTCCATGGTAAGAAGCCATGTGTAGGTATTCTAGTCGACAGCTGAGCTGAGGTCCCAGCCAACAACAAGCTGAGGCTCCAAATAGTGTAGAGCAGGCAAAATGCCTCCATTGAGCTCCATCTGAATCCCTGACCCACAGAATCCAAGAGGATAATAAAATGGTTATTGTTCACCACTGTGTTCTAGGGTGGCTGTTACCTTGCAATAGTAACAGAGATACCATAGTTTTAATTAAAATATTCAATCTCATGGCAAAAGTTATAAGGTATGTTTACTTTAAAAGTCATCTTTATCTTTGGTAAATTATAAAACAAACTCAATGCCAGTGAAAGGGTTTCCCTTTCAAAAGAGTAGCTT
Organism: Varecia variegata; assembly: GCA_028533085.1. Lineage (NCBI taxonomy): Eukaryota > Metazoa > Chordata > Mammalia > Primates > Lemuridae > Varecia > Varecia variegata. Next base: position 8,561 of record JAQIFY010003999.1, read on the forward strand.
AATTGATTGGTGTAGCATAATCAATTTTCCTTTGCTTTGCATGGCATCTCTTGCCAGCAAATGCTTCAAAAACTATGCCAGGGGAAGTTGTTTTTTTATTTTTTGTTTTTTCCCAAAGGAAACAGTCAGACTCATTTAGTTTCTGTTCTTTTTTTTAAAACTTATTTGCAAATGGTAAAATTGTATTAAGTAGAATGACCATATAATTTATCATCCAAACTAGAAAAATTTTTCAAAACTGCTTTATTAAGATAAAGTTCACATACCAAAAATATCACCCAAGTAAAGTATACAATTCAATGTTTTCTTACTATACTCATAGGGGTCTGTAAACATCCCTACAATCTAATTTCAGAAGATTTTCAACCCCCTCTAACCTAGGACAAACTGAAAGTGAAAGGAGCCCTAATAATAGTTACACAAGAACAACAGGTGTAAATTTGGTATATCCAGGGTCTGTTCAGGGCAAACCAAAGTAAACCATCACTGAGGTAAGGTAAATGGGTATTAGGGAGAAATCTGTTAACCTAATTCAAAGAGGAGCCTACTTGAAGAAGGCTGGTTTTAAAATAGAGATTCAGAAATGAAATTCTCATTCCTTTCTGGGGGTAGGGGAAGGGTGCCTAAATTGGTATAGCCATTTTTGATAACTGTTCCCAGTACCTGTGAAAGCTAAACATATGCATACACTATGACCCAGCAATTCCATTGCCAGGCATATATCCAATGGAAATGACTAGTTACTATATGACTTCATTTATACAAACTTCAAAAACATGCAAAAATAATGTATGACGTTACATTGCAGATCAGGGTAGTGGTTAATGTCAGATAGAAGTTAGTGACCAGACGGGGGCATTAGGGGAATTTCGAGGTGCTGGTTAATGTTCTCTTTCTTGATCTGGATGCTGGTTACCTGGGTGTGGTTCACTTCTTAAAGATTCATCAAGCTGTACATTTAGAATTTGTGTACTCTTTTATATGAATGTTAGTTAGACTTCAATAAAAATCCTACTTAGAAATAGATAGGTTTGTGTTTGATAAAGAGACATTAAACATCTGGATTGAGAGGGGATTTCCAAGCCCATTAACAGAGAGCTTTCTTACAGAGAGCAATTAAGAGCAGTTAATTTTCCCACAGTAGCAAGTAGGTGTTAATCTTCTCCTTAACACCTTCCCCTGGAACTGGAGGCAATGAAATTCCTAGGGAAATAAAGGTGGGGAAAAGTAAAAGGTCTTTCCTCACATAAAGGAATGTTTAAGTAAAGACTGAAATAATTACCAGTTGAGAATGGTGGTGACTTGTTTTAGTTTGAGTTCTTAAATGCCTCTGCTAAACAGAATAGCATTTTAGAGTTGGCAATAATATTCAAGACTATTCCATCAATTTTTTCCACTTTACAGTGAAAGAAACTAAGGTTCAGAGAACTGGTATGATTAGCCCAGAATTATATAGCTAGTTAGTGTAAACCTGGGATCAGAACCCAGGGCTCCTGACTCATAAAGCATTTTTCCTATTAATAATGATAGTTACTCCTATTGCTTACCATGTAGCAATCTCTGTGATAAGGGTGTTTCTATTGATCTAAACTCCACGAGAGGCAACTGGTGTAACAGTTACCCCCATTTTACAGAGGGGGAAATTGGAGATGCTTAGAAGAGTTAATATACTTTGACAAGGTTAAAAATCGTACAGGTGCCAGGATTCTAGTTCGTTGTCACTCGAGAGTCTAAGATTTTAACTCAGGGGCAATACTGCTTCTTTGAATTAATTATAGTGCATTGCCGTGTTTCTAAGCTGACAGGTAAATGAGTAAAGATACATTGTTTTTTGAGCATTATAATGTCATGGAAAAAAAACAAGTGAGTAATTTATTTCTGTGTTGCAATTGCATTGTTCTCACTTATTCATGTCTGAGAAAAATACATCCGTTTGACCAAGGCTATCTTCAGTAGGCACCAGCATTTTCCTCTTGGCAGCAACTTCTAAGTGAAGTGGCTGTGCTTAGAGGTCTAGGAGTTACTCAATACCCACAGAGATGACCTTGCAAACATGATATGTTCTAATGATACACCTTTATTTCCTTGGCAATGTCCTTGACAACATACAATAAGCAGGGTTAAAGATTCACAGCCAACCACATCAATTTTACAATTTCCTTCTTAAGTATCCATGGATATTTAAGATAAGATCCTCCAAGTAGAGTCTAAGTAACCATTTATACCCTAAAGTGCCGAAAAACACTACTTGGAGTTCAGTACAAATATAAGAAAAATCCGAAAAACATTACTTGGAGTTCAATACAAATATAAGAAAAATATATTTAGATAAGACACTTGATTTGGCAAAAGATAGCTTGCATTAGGATTTGCTTTTCCTCACATTCTCTCTAAATATCTAATCTGTAGTAGAACTGAGACATTTAAGAAGAGCAGGCTCATTCATTATGCAGTGCAAAGTACATTTCCTTTCTATTCATTCATGTTGCAAGACTATCAAGTTAATACAACAGTAGGACAAAAATCGTATTTACCTTCCATACTGTTGTCATAATTTTAAACTTATGATGTTTATGTAGGAAGAGAGGGACAGAAAGGAAAATGGATGGGACGAGGCCCCTAATTAAAGCCAATATTTTCTCTAATTTATTTTTAAGTTGTAAGTAGATAACTAGGTTACACGAAAAATAAAATAGGAGGATTGAGCATAAATGATTATTTAATCCAATTATACCCCAAAGATGATAAATACATGGCCTACTTTCACTCCCACGGCAGATATCACTAATTGATAGGGCCTGCTTTCCCACCAAACACAGATTCTTCTGACCTCACAATCTTTCCCAATAGTAACATTGATTATCTGTTACATGCAAGCCACTATACTAACCACTTTACATGCATCATTTCATTTTACAGCCTTACAATATCCTAATGCTTTAGGTACTATTATTCCTTTTTAGAGATGTAGACACTGAGGATCAAAGGTGAAGTTATAGAGTTGGAAGGGCCTCAGCTGGCATTCAAAGTCAAGTTCATTTTATTCCAATGTCCACACTCATGACTACGCTATACAGCTAGCTCCCACCAGTTGACTGGACTTAGCATATGATATATTTCCCGTCCTAGTTCTCTATGCATACGTTCCTTCTATAGCATTGCTAATAGTGGTCACAGAAAAGATGTTATTGCTTTCAGAAAAAAAGATTTTTCCTCAAAATTACTTACTGGTCTTAGCCTTGTTTCCAAAAGCCACACAAGGCAAATGTTGGGGTTTACACATGTTGGCACTATTGTACCTCTAATCTCCTCTCTGATATTTTCCTGTGATGTCTCCTTTAGACTACAGTGAGCACCTTCTGTTTTTTCAGCCAGGCTGTACATGCCTTTCAGTGCCTAGTCTTTCTACTCTGGCAGTCCTACGGTTTGTCCACATCTTCCCAAAGCAAACAGAATGTTGCCCACGAGGTTTGACCAGCCCAGAGTATAGCAGGACTGTCATACCTTCCACGTCTGGCTCTCTTTCTTATCACACCTGAAGATGGATTTTTAAA
>JAQIFY010000040.1:0-16846 GCA_028533085.1 Varecia variegata
CTCATTCCTGCTCAAAGTCATGGAAGCTAAACAACCTTCTACTGAACGATTATTTTATAAATGAAGAAATCAAGATGGAAATCAAAAGATTCTTTGAATTAAACAACAATGGAGACACAACTTATCAAAATCTGTGGGACACAGCTAAAGCAGTCCTGAGAGGAAAATTTATTTCCATAATTGCCTATATCAAAAAGACAGAAAACTTACAAATAGACAACCTAATGAATAGACTCAAAGAGCTGGAGAAAGAAGAACAGACCGACCCCAAACCCAGCAGAAGGAGAGAAATTATTAAGATATAATCAGAACTAAATGAAAAGGACAATAAAAATACCATAAGGGAAATTAATAAAACAAAAAGTTGGTTCTTTGAAAAGATAAACAAAATAGACACACCTCTGGCTAGACTAACCAAGAGCAGAAAAGAAAAAGCTCTAATAACCTCCATCAGAAACATGAAAGGAGAAATCACGACTGATGCCACAGAGATGCATGATAACATATATGAATTCTACAAAAATCTTTATGCACACAAACTAGAAAATGTGGAGGAAATGGACAAATTTTTAAAAACACCAGCCGTGAATTTTATTTCCTGCCAGAATAAGCTTCCTGAATGAAGAAGAAATAAAGTTTTTCCTAGGTCATCAAATACTGAGGGAATAAATCACTAAATGGTTAAAGGAGTTCTAAACATGCGGCCACGTCGACCCTAGGGGTCTCCTGGAGAGGGCTCTGCAGCTGCAGCTTCTTGACTCCCTCTCACTTGCTTACTACGTGGCCAAAGGTGTGACTTTTTTCTTTCTTTCTCTCTCTTGCTCTTCCTTTCTTTACAGCCCACCCCCCTATTTTTTCCAAACACACGCAATCATCACACTCATGAACTATCACGGGACCTGGTGTAAAACTAATTTTTTTCACCCTCCTCTTCCCTCCCACGCTGGCAAAAATCACCCGGGCTGGTGTGCCTCTGAGCTCGCTGGTCGACCACATGTCTGTGGTGCACACGCCCTCTGCACAAGTTGGCTGGTTGACCAGATGTCTGGTCTGTGGCACCGTTGCAGCAGAGAGGTTTTGGGATGGATTTGGTTTCTTTGGTTCCATTGCCCCTAGGGGTCGCCCTCCGATCGGTATTCTTCCCGCCCGGGGCGCGGGGCCCGGGGCGAGGGGCGCACGGGCGTGTTTCTCTCGGAGTTTGTGTCTGCAGCTTGTTGATTTGCTTTCACTCCCCTACTACGTGACCAACGGTGTGACATTCTTTTTTGCCCTTTCGTTTTATTTATTTTCTCTTTTCCTTTTCCTGCCCCCCTTTTTTCCCTGTATTCATTGCTTCACGTCACACAGGTGATGTGCCGACACACTAGGAGGCACATCTCACACGTGCATGTGAACACGCAATCACCATGTTTATGAGCTATAAAGTGATCTGGTATGACTTTGTAATTATTTTCTTTTCCCTCCCTCCCTCCCCCTCACCCCCTTGCATCGTGCTGAGAATGAGTTTCCCCGGGCTTGTGTGCCCGCTGCAGACTCCTTGGCCCCGGGTCGAAATATGTTGCCCTCGGCCTCCCTTGCCACAGTGCCCTGGGGTCGACCAGATGTCTCTGGCGAATTGGCTGCCGTACGACGCTGGTGGTTGCATGGTCACTAGGTGTTGCTGTCGGGTGAGTATTCTTCCTTCTTGCTGTGACTTTTTAAAAATTTCTTTCTTTCTTCTTCTTTTTCCCTCTTTTCATTTTCCCTTTTCAATCTCTTTCTCTCTTTTTGTTTCTTTTTTCGCGTCAGATGGGTGATATGTGAACGAAACGCAGCGTGAGGGAGAAGACACATCTCACAGGTGCGTGTGAACACCTGATCGTCAGGCTTCTGAGCTACAGATGGATCTGGTACCACTTTTTAATTGTGTGTGTGGTTTTTTTTTTGTTTTTTTGAGACAGAGTCTCACTTTGTTGCCGGGGCTAGAGTGCCGTGGCGTCACCCTAGCTCACAGCAACCTCAGACTCCTGGGCTTAAGCGATCCTCCTGCCTCAGCCTCCCGAGTAGCTGAGACTACAGGCATGCACCACCATGCCCGGCTAATTTTTTTTTTCTATATGTACTTTTAGTTGTCCAGCCCATTTCTTTCTATTTTTAGTAGAGACGGGGTCTCGCTCTTGCTCAGGCTGGTCTCGAACTCCTGAGCTCAAACGATCCTCCCGCCTCGGCCTCCCAGAGTGCTAAGATTACAGGCGTGAGCCACCGCACCAGACCAATTGTTTTCTTTTTTCTTTCTTTTTTCTATTTTCTAACTTTTTTTTTTAATTAGTAAGACTGAGAGTGAGCACCGCCTGCCTGTGTTACTCCGTAGACCTGACGGGTGAAGTCCCCAGCGTGTAGCCGAGGGGGGGTATGTCTCTTTATTACAAAAAAAGTACTTGACTTTACTCCCTGGCACCCCGCCCCACCCCCGCCCCACAACCACTTGACAACCAGGAACAACAGTATGCACGTCCTCATCCACATATTATTTATGGCATTGGGGGCAAAGGAAATACTGGTCCTGTAGAAACACTCCCTCGCTCCACCAGTGACTCTCTCAGCAGAGTATGATCTTTATGTCCCAGAACTTTATTCTGCTCTCCGACGACTTCAGCAGCAGCAGCAGCACCACCACCACCACCACCATAATTTTTCTACACCTTGTTGGATTGGGGGCTTTCAACTTTTTGAATTTATCATTGTAGAAACCAAAGATGACTTCTTAACTTCTTTTTCTATGGAGCTGTTCCACGGAGGCCAAATCTGTCCTTCCATAGGATAGGGCTGAACGACTCTCAAAGGCCAGCGGGGAAGGGGAATGAATCCTAGATATTTTCCCCTTTGAGGTGAGGAAGGCCAGCATCTGGGTGTTTAAATACACACCACTCATGTCAAATGGAAAACATAACAAAATAAAAATCAAAAAATAAAGCCTGGAGCCCTCCTGCCAGATACTCCATGGAAAGTGCTAAATTACTTCTTAAATTGCTCTGGTTCTACAATTTTAGTATGCATTATTTATACATAAACTCACGTGCATACATATAGGTCTGTCGATGGAAAAGAAGCCAAATTCTGTAAAATGAATGTCCCTGACCGTGGCCCGGAGAGCCAAGCAGAGAAGCCTTTGAGCCAGTGCTCTCGCCATGGTCCGGTTACAGTTTGGTTTTCTACATTTCAGGGAGATGGGAATTCTGTGTGAAGTCGTCGATTGATACGGGGACGCTGTGTACGTTGGTTTGGCCCCCCAAACGTGAGCCGTCTCGAAGCGGGGGATGACAGGGTTTGAACTGATACTTGGATGGGTAATGGGTTAAAAAAAAAGATGCAGCTTTGTCTAAACGCTTGCAATCTTTTAAGCTAAGGAAGTCTGTTCCTCGCAGATGAGCCACTCACTCACGGGACCCTGTTAAGTCAACAGATGGATGACCCGCAGCTGTGATGGAAGCTCTGTCTCGGAGACAGATGGCCTCAGGCCGGCTGCTGAGTTAGCGAAGGATAGCTCCGAGAAGGGGGAGGAGGCGTGACCAGGTATGTCTGACCTGCCTTCTCATGGCCAACAAGTCATCTTTTTGGGGTCTTCTGGGGTCCCCTTGGCCACGAGTGGGGGGATCGATCCATCCATTCAGCCTGCTGGGGAGAGGGAGGGGTTAAGATTTTAATGCATTTCCCAACCTGTGTAGGCGGCGGCAGGAGCGGCAGGAGCGGCAGGAGCGGCAGGAGCGGTTGTCATGGTCGTCGTTGTAGTCGTCGTCGTCGTCACCGCCTCCGTAAAAACACCGAATGACGTTTCTCTATCCACGAAAGGTGTCGGTTTGCCTGCAGATGATAAGGGAGCCTTTCTGGGCTGGGCGATGGAATTTTCAAAGTCTGCCCTTGACCCTGGTGACACCACACCCACCACCTCTGTGGCCACCCACCGGACAGGCCCACCGAGCCTGACCTAACGCACTTGTGCAGCTATCTATCGCAACCCGGCCCACCCCTCCCCCGCCACGCGCAATGGTCAAGCCCTCAGGGCTTCCCCTTCCCTCACGTTTGTCCCCGCTCCTAACTTAGGACCTACTGCAGGGGTGTGGAGAGCCACAGGTGCACCCCACAGCCCCTCACGTGGGATGCCCTTCTTGGAGCCGGCCTGTATTCAGCTTCCTCCAGCATGCCAACCACCTCCCTTCAGGGCCTGCCTTTTCCCTCTTTCCACCGCAAGGCTTTCCCACTCCTTTGCCTGCCTTAGACTCCCTGCCAAAGGCAAAGAAAGCGCCGCTGGCTGTGATGGCGGCAGCTGCGGCAGTGGTGACACTGACTCCCTTGAGAATGAATGAATGAATGTCTAATGTCTATCTATCTATTTATTTACACACAGATGCACACACACGTCAAGCAAGCTCACCATATATACCACTTATTCTCATTTGGGTGATCTTTCTTCACTGATCTCCACAGAGTCGAGTAGCCTACAAGGTAAATAAAATACTCAGAATCATACCCATGTCCTCATGGTAACATATCTCTCTCTCTCGATACAGATATAGATGTAGACATTTTTTTCTCTCCCTCCCTCCTCCCTGGTTTTTATGGTAAGTCCCTTTTTCTTAATTTTTAATTATGATGGGTACCTAATAGTTGTATATTTTTCTAGTGGATGACAGGGTCTGTCTCCCTCTATTGCCCAGGGTAGAATGCATCCTTGGTCACAGCAACCTCAAACACCTGGTCTCAATCCATCCTCCTGCCTCAGCCTCCAGAGTAGCTGGGACTAGAGGCATGTGCCACCATACTTGCCTGATTTTTCTTCTTTCTTTCTCTCTTTTCTTTCTTTCTTTTTTTCCTTCTTTCTTCTTTCTTTCTCTTTTTCTTTCTGTGTCTCTCTTTCCTTTCTTTCTTTTTCTTTATTTCTTTCTGTCTCTTTTCTTTCTTTCTTCTTTCTTTCTCTTTTTCTTTTCTTTTCTTTTTTTTTTTTTTTTTTGAGACAGAGTCTCGCTTTGTTGCCCGGGCTAGAGTGAGTGCCGTGGCGTCAGCCTCGCTCACAGCAACCTCAAACTCCTGGGCTTAAGCGATTCTACTGCCTCAGCCTCCCAAGTAGCTGGGACTACAGGCATGCACCACCATGCCCAGCTAATTTTTTTCTATATATATTTTTAGTTGGCCAAATAATTTCTTTCTATTTTTAGTAGAGACGGGGTCTCGCTCTTGCTCAGGCTGGTCTTGAACTCCTGAGCTCAAACAATCCGCCTGCCTTGGCCTCCCAAGTGCTAGGATTACAGGCATGAGCCACCGTGCCCGGCCCTCTTTTTGTTTCTGTCTCTCTCTCCTTCCTTCTTTCCTTTCTTTTTCTTTCTTTCTGTCTCTCTTTTCTTTCTTTCTTTCTTTCATCTCTTTTTCTTTCTGTCTGTCTCTCTTTTCTTTCTTTCTCTCTCTTTCTTTTCTTCTTTCCTTTCTTTCTTTTTCTTTATTTCTTTCTGTCTCTCTCTTTTCTTCCTTCCTTCCTCCTTTTCTTTTTCTTTCTTTCTCTTTCTTTCTTTTCTTTCTTTCTTTCTTTCTTTCTTTTCTCTCTTTCTTTCTTTCTTTCCTCTCACTATATTGCTCAGGATCCTCTCCAACTCCTGAACTTGGGCAATCCCCCTGCCTTGGCCTCCCAATGTGCTAGGACTACAGGTGTGAACCACCACACCCGGCCTCATGATGCTCTATATCTTTATAGGGTACATGTGATGTTTTCATACAGACATATAATGTGAATTAATCAAATCAGGGTAATTGGGGTACCGGTCACCTCAGGCATTTAACATTTCTTTGTGTTGGGAACATTCTGATTCCACTCTTTGGAGTTGTTTTAGATTATACCCTACTGAACTGATGGTTCCTTTGAGTCACTTTGTCGTGCTCATTGATAGTATTCATTTTCTCTGACTATCTGATTATAGTTTCGCACCCGTGAGCCATCCCCACTTTACCCACCAACCCTCGCCCCCACCCTGTGCTGCCCTTCCCAGCCTCTGGAAACGGCCATTCTACTTTCTGTTTCTGTGAGAGCGATTGTTTTTAACATTCACCTTCCACGTAGGGATGAGAACATCTCCCTGCCTCTTGACATGGAATCCAAAGACCATAAAAATTCACCCTTTTCGCATCCTAGGATTGACTATCCATGGACTGCAAAATGACTGGAATGCATACTTACCACAGTGTGAATTTCACAGGATGGAAAACGACATGTCGATCGAGTGGGAAAACTACCATCTGAGTGAGAGACCGCTGTTCCTGTGGATCGTCCTGCTGGATCGATCCGTGTCTAAATTCTCACGTCTATCTTTTCTACCCATCTTCCAGATGAGTACGCGGTTTAGAGAGACGAGATATCCGTGATGTATGTCCCGGTTTCTAGACGTGCTCGTTCGTGGAGAGATTTCTCTACTTTTAGTCATTAAGAAATAATACACATTTGGAGAGCAGCGAAGAGAGACCTTACCTCCTTCTACTGTCTCCCTGCCTGGACGAAACGGACACTGGCATGACCTGCACAGTGGAACTGTTTTGGAACTCTGGAGTCGGTGCCAGGCTGGTGACTCCCACTGAGGCAAACCTCAGAAGATGAATTGGGGGTGGATTTTCAACCACGTAAGCTCTAAGCACAGAGGGAGCTATTCACTTCCCATCCCCAGCCCTGTGGCAGGAAACTGTCCACGTGTTCCAGCAGCAGCTTGAAGGAGCCAGGGTGGGTGGGCAAAAAGGGATCCCGCCCTTGAAAGATCAAGGGTCTGTCTGGACACGGATGGCTCCTGGCTCACGGATGCTTCTGATCCCAGGCCTACACGCAGATGGGGTGGGCGGTGGCTGCGGTGCCTGCGGTGCCTACACCCTCCCCCCCCACCTCCCCACCCCGTGGCAAGTGCCACCTATTCTGACTGAGATGACTTCCCAGAGGGTTATTTGGTTTTTGCATGTTTCTTTCTGATGACGTGAAAGAAGGAATGGAGACAAAAGTCAGTGATGGTTCTATGACATTTGGCAGTGTATGGAATAACACGGAGCAGTGCACTTAAAAACGGTTAAGATGGTCAGTTTTATGAAATATCTATTTTTCATCGCAGCCTAAAAAAAAAAGAAATTGAGGACGTGACACATAAACACACCAGTGCATAGGGATCCATGAGCTAAAATGTTCCTTGCGGCCATAGGTGTTGTGGCAAAATAACTGGCCATGACCTCAAAATGTCCAAATGGTGGTTAATGGTTAACCAGAGGATGGGCCATCTAGACTACAAAAGAAAAAGAAAAAGAAAAAAAGTAATTCAGGGGTCGGTCACAGAATGTCTCCAGAAGGAAATAAATTTTCCGAGGGAGGGAGGTGGGAGGGAGCGAGCATGTGCCCCAGGCACTGGCTAGTCTCCTCCACCCCCACCCTCTCCCCTCGGGCCAGAGCCCTGGTGGAAATGTCCAAGAGGAGAGGCCTATAGGAAGGCGCTGGCTCCCAGGATAAGTCTCATCTCATCCCCATGTGACCTTTCTGAGAGATACCGAGTGTTGTGCTTCTGCCTGGAGGCGGGGAGGTGAACCCCTAGCTAGCCTTGCTTCCCAGATGGACTCGCCCTGGGGGGAATCTCTTCAATCATAGCCTCCTTGAAGGGTCTAAAGGTCCCCTCCATCAGAGCTGAGGCTGCACTTAGTAGCCCTCATAGCTAGCCTGGGGCTTCTCTCCTGTTAAAAAGCTTTCATCTGTGACCCCACCTAGCTAGCGTCTGGCTTCCAAACTGCTCGGGGATGTGTGTGTGTGTGTGGGGGGGGAGAGATTGTCCTCTGTCTGTTTGTCTAGGGCCAAGGAAAAATATCAGTCCCCTACTATTTGTAACTCAAATCAGGTTGCCCCCCAAATGCTTTGAGAACCACCACCTCTGCTCTGAGGAGGCTGACACTTTACTTTCTGTCTTCTTTGTGGCCAAGTCCAAGGAGGCTGCTAAACAGACCCTCTTGGGAGGGAGGTAGGAAGTGCCCAGGCCTGGCCTGGCCTGGCCTGGGGGTGGGGGTGGATGGGAACCGTCCACCCTGAGGTATGGACGCAGCACCCGCCCTACTGTGCGGGCCCCTTTGTCTTCAATCATCTGCAACTTTCAGGGCAGGTGGGCCTGCTCCAGCCAACTCATGTGCCTCCTGCCCCCGCCCCCTAAAAGGGGTAGATGGACAGATAGGGATGCACCACCACAGAGGGCCCCTGGGGATGAAGAGTTGTGGTGGCCAAATGGGGGGGCGGGAGATGGAGGTTGGGGAGCGGGCAGTGGCTGGCATTTGGCAAATGGTGACACGGAGTAGCCATCCAGGCTTGTCTGAAAGGTGGGACTGTGAACCTGAGAGCATTGACGACGTCGATGGTCGTGATCACTGCTGTGGCATGTCTCTCTTACTACGATGTAATGCCAAAGCAAATACTGTCCTCCGGCCTAGTCGGAGCGTCTGACTGGTGGTGTAGAAAACCCACGGTGTGGCCACTTGGAATACTTCCTGCCTCTGGAGGAATCGATCCCTGGAAAGGACTGTACGTTCTGTATTTTTTTTCTTGAGACACAGTCTCGCTTTGTTGCCCAGGCTAGAGTGAGTGCCGTGGCGTCAGCCTAGCTCACAGCAACCTCAAACTCCTGGGCTCAGTCGATCATCCTGCCTCAGCCTCCCGAGTAGCTGGGACTACAGGCATGTGCCACCATGCCCGGCTAATTTTATATATATATGTGTGTGTATATATATATATATATATTTTTTTTTTTTTGAGACAAGAGTCTCACTCTGTTGCCCAGGCTAGAGTGCCGTGGCCTCAGCATAGCTCACAGCAACCTCAAACTCCTGGGCTCAGTCGATCCTCCTGCCTCAGCCTCCTGAGTAGCTGGGACTACAGGCATGCGCCACCATACCCGGCTAATTTTTTTCTATATATATTTTTAGATGTCCATATAATTTTTTTCTATTTTTAGTAGAGACAGGGTCTTGCTCTTGCTCAGGCCGGTCTTGAACTCCTGAGTTCAAATGATCTGCCCTCCTCGGCCTCCCAGAATGCTAGGAATACAGGCCTGAGCCAGCGCGCCCGGCCTATATATATTTTTTAGTTGGCCAGATAATTTCTTTGGGGGTGTCGCTCTTGCTCAGGCTGGTCTCAAACTCCTGACCTTGAGCGATCCACCCGCCTTGACCTCCCAGAGTGCTGAGATTACAGGCGTGAGCCACTGCGCCAGGCCTGTACGTTCTGTATTAACAGACAGACGGAAGACAGGGAGAATGTTAGCCTTTCAAAGCCTGCTCTGCTCGCCTTTCAGCCCACAGATGGCACTCTGAATCCTGTGACATTCCTTCACTCAGCTGACTTCTTCAGCACCCGTCCCCCTCCTCCACCCCCACCCCCACCCCCACCCCCAGTGCCGCGTGAGTTTGTTCTCATGGCAGAGCCATCAAGGCTGTTGCCACACGTGTTGAAGGTGCCTAGGCAGACTGTGCCCTGACCCCGAGGAGGTACAGAATCGCCTCGGGAGGGAGGGACAAGATGTGTCCGTGTCTAAGGCGACGTCCTGTCGGTCACGAAGAGGTCTGCAAAGACTAGTATCTGCCAGGCACTGAGCCACATGACATGAAACACCGGCATGTTCCTTCACTTAGGTGGTGTCATCTGTTAATACTCGCAGAGGATAATAAACTCACTCGCAAGCTGGCGGACCCCCCCACCCCCACCCCGTGTCTCCTCCTCTATCCACTGAAGGAAAAAACCACAAGGAAAGGTAGAAAACCACAGGGTGGGAAGAGAGCCCGTGGCTCTCCCTGTGTGACCGGTCCGGAGCACTCGCTCAGATGGGAGGAGGTGTGTTTTGTTGATTTTGGTGCCATCTTTTCTCTGCAGCTGCGTCAGAAGACAGCGATTTTCCGATTTTCACTCCACTGAGTGAATTCCCTTTTGAGGAGAATGTCTACAGGAAGCCTACGATTCTCCCGCGTGGGTGGCTCTCCTCTAGAAATGAATCTCGCTTCTTGAACGGAGGGGATTTGTTTACGACATCATTCTTTCAGGACCATTTCTCAGACCCTAGCTTTGGACCGCAACATAGATGCCCTCGACAATATCTCAAGCGTCCTGTAATGCCTCCTGTCAAGAGACCCCACCGACTGTCCCCAGCCTGCCCGCTCAAAGGGAGCCGGGCCCCTTCTGATCTGTCCTCCCGCTGTTCCCAGTTCGGTTGAATGATGGGGCACCTGGGCAGGGCACTGGCACCGAGTGACTCCGTTCTGAGTCTGTCTGCTCTGTGGGGCTGAGGGGGAGTGGGGGGTTGGGGGGGAGATGGCAGTGGGGGGGGTTTTCCATCTAGACAGGTGGCCTCCTACCGACTGACTCTATGGGACCAACCATTCTCACTCAGGATCGTGTACCTTCTTGGCCTGGGCACATCCCAGCTCTTAAAGCCACTTTCAGGGACACTCTCCCACGTACAGATAGATGGCCTCCACGAGGGCTCTTCCTTTCTCAAAACACTGGAAATCTGTCCTCAATTTTACCTGACCTGACGGTGTGTGATAAAGGAGCGTAGAACCCTCAGCCACCCTCCACCTTCCCGCTGTCACGAGAGACAGTGCCGAGCGTGAAAGTCTATCCCTGACTCTCCCTTGACTCTCCGTGTCCACCGGGACGTGGCCTGACTGCAGTGACATCAGCTATGTTAAGTTGTTCTCTGGGTAGGGAAAGAATTTAACCAGATAGGCCCTGTTGATCACTTATCTGTTCTGATAGGTTTGTGGCAGCCATTTCTTTCCCCTTTCTTTTCTTTTTCTGTCTCTCTGCCCCCCCACCCCCACCCCGACCCCCACCCCCAAATTCTTTCTAAGAAGACATTTAGGATGTCAGATTCTGGCCACATGCCCCCTAGGCATAGGGGGCCAGCATAGACAAAGGTCTTTGGTACCTAATGTTCATTCCACAGTGACAGATATAGCAACTCTTGTATTGACCAGGGCGAGGTCGTGAGCTGGTCAACTCTGAAGCTCCCTGTACTCTACTTCCCTCTTGGGTAGGTCCCTGCCCCAACCCTCCGGCTTCTAGCACACACCCAGTGGCACTCTTTCCTCTCTGGATAAAGTTCCAGATGATCCGATCCGCTCCAAGGAGGAAGGGGAGCTGGCCGGGCCACGCACTGTGCGGCCCCCCCCCACCCCCGTCATAGGGTCCATTCTTTTCAGGCTGACACTGGCTCCGGTTTTTGGGTGTCACCTAATGGCCACTTTGATGAGACATCGGGATCAGGAAAGTCAGGTGACGTTGGGAGTTTAAGAGCTGACTCCCGGGAGGTGTGGAGGGTGGGGGTCGTATCAGCGGCGGGGTGTAGAGCACGGTCCGGTCCCACCCTCTTTCTTCCCTGGCCTGCAGCTCTGGGCCCGCCCGAGGCAGCTCTAGCCTCTAGCGGGTCTCCTCCCACCTGCCCTGTTGTGTGCGGCAGGCGCCCCTCCTCCCGCTCCCTGCCTCCTCCCCGGACCATAGGCCTCTGCCCGTAGTTTTTTTTTCCTTTCGTTTGTTTCTGTTTTATCTTGTTTTTAGGTTTATCGAATATCATATCGTATAAAAATTTAAATCACAGAATGAATTATATAACAAGATGTGGCTTTTTATCCTACTCCGAGAACGATGCATTTTCTCTTTGTGTCCATTTTCCTGTCCTGGAAGAAATACAAAGTTGCTCATATTACTTCCCGATCATCTTCCAGTTTCCCCAACTCAGAAACATTGTCAACACGACGTATTCGATCGTATATCTTTGTGTGTGCATGTGGGTGCCTGTACCTATTTCTTTTTGGCATCAGGCTCATATCTTTTGGCACCTAGGGGGGAAAAAAAGAAACCAAAAAAGGACAGAAAGATGTTCTGTCCTTTTACCACCACCACCACCACCACCACCACCACCACCACATTTTTGGGAACTTGTGGTCTGGCCTATGTCCCCAAGGCAGGTTAAATCTTTTCTTAAAACTCCCAAGTGGTCCCCTGCCCCCCAGGTGGGTGGCCGGCTGGCAGAGTTCACAGGCTTTGTTTTTGGCAGAGCCTGGATGATTGAAATAATTAACCACAATCATTGCTACAGCTGAGACCTCCCCCACCCCTTAAAAGCTCTGTATTTCTGCCTAGCCCTATGTTCAGGAAATTCGGGGGCTTGAGACGGTAAGGTCTACCCTATTTCCTCCTTTACCGGCAAAATAGACTCTCTTTCCTTCCTCCTCAAACCGCTTGTCCTCGTTACTCGGCCTTGTGGGCAAGTGGCTGAGTTTTCTGTACCACCAAGACTTCTGAGTTGTCTGAGTTGTGTTATCGGTCTTGTTTTGTTTTTACTTTCTTTCCTATTTTCTTTTTCATTTCTTTTTTTTGAGACAGGATTTCTTTCACTCTGTCATCTCCCAGGCCGCCTTGGCCTGATTTGTAGCTCACAGCAAGCTCCAAATCCAGGGCTCCAGTGATCCTCTCTGTAAGGTTTTTTGGAGTAGCCAGCACCAGAGAAAGAAAGACCAGCAGAGTTGAAAGGGATAAGTAAAGAGGCTTTATTGGAGCGCTCCCGGGTGGGGGTAACGAGTCCCGAGTCCCGAGAGAGGGACCTGGGCGAGCCTCACAGTCCCACGAGTGGAACTCAAGAAGCCGCCCTGCCCAGAAGTCTGAGTGGGTTTATATACGTTTTTTAGGGTTGGGGGATGGGAGTTTCTTCGGCCAGGAGATGTCCCCGCGAGGAGTAAGGAATTTCTTTCAGTTTTGGGGCGGGTATTGAGGAATAGGAGGGGCCTCTTCTTTTTTCATTAGGGAAGGGGGGGGTACCTGCCACCAGCCTTACACTCTCTGCCTCAGCCTTCTCAGTGGCTGGGACTATAGGCAAATGCTGCCACACCTGGTGTAAATTTTTTTTTCTTTCTTTCCTTTTTTTTTTTGGTAGAGATGAGGGAGGTCTCATCGTGTTACCCAGGCTGGTCTCCAGCTGCTGGGCTCAAGTCATGCTCCCATCTCTGCCTCCCAAGTTGCTGGGATCACAGGCATGAGCTACCATGGCCAGCCAGGTTATTTAAAGGCTATCACAGGCTGGGCATGGTGGCTCACACCTGTAATCCTAGCACTCTGGGAGGCCGAGGTGGGCTGATCGTTTGAGCTCAGGAGTTCGAGACCAGCCTGAGCAAGAGCCAGACCCTGTCTCTACTAAAAATAGAAAGAAATTATATGGACAGCTAAAAATATATATAGAAAAAATTAGCCGGGCATGGTGGTGCATGCCTGTAGTCCCAGCTACTCGGGAGGCTGAGGCAGAAAGATTGCTTGAGCCCAGGAGTTTGAGGTTGCTGTGAGCTAGGCTGACGCCATGGCACTCTAGCCTGGGCAACAGAGCAAGACTCTGTCTCCAAAAAAAAAAATAAATAAATAAATAAATAAAAATAAATAAAGGCGATCACTCTGCTATCCTGATACAAAACCCCAAAAGTGCGAGTTTAAGGCACCAAACAGAGGGAGTCCCCACACTGCATTGTCACGAACATTGAGGGTGGCTCACAAAAAAGCTGGGATATGGGCACACAGTAGTGATCAAGGGGATATATTCTAGTGGAATAGCAGAAATATAGAATGTCCTGAAAACACTAAATGTCAGAATGGCACAGCAGTCAATGGCAGACAAACTTCCATTCCATTGTGTCACATGGTAGGCAGCTTAGTTTTCTCCTACTTCCTCAGTATGATTAAAGCCTGACATAGAAAATGTTTACATCTCATCCAAATCCATCAAGACGATGGAAGGAGGAACTGGGAGAGGAATAAAGAAAAAAGAAGGAAGAGGCAAAACAAGAGAGAAGGGGGACGAGGAGGAGAAGGAGGACACTGTCTCCCCTGCCCCCATGCTACCCAATAATAAATGAAGATTGGCCTCTTCCCTCCTCTCCCACCCCCTAACTATGCCTGGAGGTATATTGTACACCTACAGTCCTAAAAAATGTACAACTACCTATAATAATGGAAGAAATGCAGTCTGATAGGTTTCTGTGTAGTGGGACACCTGTCCAGGGCACTTATGGTGATTGGAGTTTGCAGGGCGGGCGGGAGGTTGCTCTGGGTGAGTCTGTGAGTTAGCGGTGAGTGGTGAGTGAATGTGAAGGCCTAGGACATTACTGTAGGTTTTATAAACCCTGGACACTTAGGCCACACGACATTTCCCTTTAGAAATTTCTTTCTTCAATAATACATTAACCTTAGCTTACTGTAAATGTTTTCACTTCATAAACTTTTCCATGTTTTTTTTTTCATACTTTTGGACTCCTTTGTAACGCCACGACTTAAAACGCAAACACATTACACTGTTGTACACAGATATTTTCTTTCTTTGTGTCCTTATTTATTCTGTAAGCTTTTTCCTACTTTTAAAGCTTTTATCATTCTATGCACTTTTCAAAAAAAAAAAAAAACTAAAAGAGAGAGAGACAAAGAGATAGAGACAGAGAGAGAAGGGGAGAGAAATACACACACGTGAATATGTTTCCCAACTCAACTAAGGAAGGGGGCCAAGTTAAGGTTCTCAGGGAGCCACCAGTGATGAACTGGTCAGGCTCAGAATCGGCAGAGTGGCTGTAGAGCCAGGGGGCCTGGACTGGGTACCTGCATGACACTCTGTTTCTGGTAACTTGGCAGGTCATAAATCCTCCTGTGCCTCAGCCTCTTCATCTGGAAATGGAGAAATAATGGTGCCTACCCCACAGGGATTTTGTGCAGAGTGAAAAAGCAAATGCAGGCAAAGCACACAGAACCACGTGTGGCAAACAGTGAGCCTTTAATCGTGGTCACAGTCATTGTTACAGGATCATCTTCCTATGTCCTTGTCTTTTAAAGATGAGTAGAACCTTCCAGAAGATGAGAATAGGCTCCTCCTGAGCAAGTCTTGGCTGTAAAGTCACAGGCATGTTGAGCATGCAGCACAGAAGGCAGAATAAAAACCTGATCCCAGAACATTATGTAATCACTGAAGGTATGGGAAATCCTCCCTTATATCGGTTTTACTAGAACACCTATGATTGCGTATGCACATGGACACACACATACCCACGCACGCACTCACACGCACACACACGCATGCACACCCCAAACTTTTAGAGCTTCATAAAACAGTGTAATCAAGGAACACACTATGATGCTTATTAGCGATCTATTTGGGCCCAGGTTACTCGTCACTCTGAGCCTGCCTCCTTATCTGTCCGATGAGAACAGTGTTTGTCACAATTATCGTCATCCTACCTAACACTTCTGATAAAATTAAAGTGTGAGAGCACCTGCTAGACAGAAAATCCATGTTATCTCTCAATTTTTCTTCCTCCTGATTTCTATCTGAATCTGTGAGCTCCCTTTGGTTCACTTCGGTTTTTCAAGAGACTCTGGTTACCTTCTCTCCCACCTGTATCGGATTGGGTCTGATGGAAGAAAAAAAAAAAACATAGTAAAGAAAGCAGAGCAACATTTGTTTCTGAAGCAACCGCTCAAACATTGCTGATGAGCCAGTATTTTCTATTTCAGTAAACCAAGGAGGCCTATTGTCATGAGGATGTGAGGGACCTGGGTGAGATTGGATGGTTGGTTACCCCTAAAGGAGACAAAGCAGACAGACTACGGCACATGTGATTTTAGCAAAGAGAATAAACAGTGACCTCTTTGCCGAGTTGGGCCTTAGCACACAAAAGAGAAATAAAGGTGTAATAGGACGCTCAGTTTTTACTCTGGAAACAGATGTTGGGCACTGAACTGAGAACGCTGAATTTTTTTACCCTCCTTGACATTCACATAGGCTTAGAGGAGGCCAAAAAAAAAAAAAGAATACTGAGCCTATAAGTTATCCCTAAAACTCGGATTTTATGTTCCCTTGCCTTTTCATAACTGAGCAACACACAACATTAAAGAATGGACACAGGCCGGGCGCGGTGCCTCACGCCTGTAAACTTCGAGCTCTGGGAGGCCGAGGCTGTAGGATCGCTCAAGGTCAGGAGTTCGAGACCAGCCTGAGCAAGAGCGAGACCCCCATCTCTACTGAAAATATAGAAAGAAATTAGCCAGACAACTAAAAATATGTAGAAAAAATTAGCCGGCCATGGTGGCACATGCCTGTAGTCCCAGCTACTCAGGAGGCTGAGGCAGGAGGATCGATTGAGTCCAGGAGTTTGAGGTTGCTGTGAGCTAGGCTGATGCCATGGCACTCTAGTCCAGGCAACAGAGTGAGACTCTGTCTCAAAAAAAAAAAAAAAAAAAAGGAATGGACACAAACTTCCACAGGTTTGTATGTGGCCCCTTTTACTTATTGATGTTACAGGACCTTAATTATTTGTGCTCTGAATCTGATATTCAAATTATCCTTGTGGCCAACGCGTTTGCACAGCAAATGATAGGTCAAGAAGAGTTTACCACCTGAATAGATGACAAGCAATGGGAGTACTGGTGAAATTCCAAGTGGCCTATGTTTACACACTGAAAATCCCAATTAGGCCCTACCATGAGTTCAAAGAAGAGATCTAAATTTCTTACCCTATCACTCTAAAAGATATTTCCTCCCATGGTGTCACAGATAAAAATAAACTCCATTCTAGCACTTTGGGAAGCCTAGGTGAAAGGATCGCTTGAGGCCAGGAGTTTGAAGTTGCAGTGAGCTATGATGATGCTTATGTGAAGACACCAGCCCTCCAGAAAAACAAAAACAAAAACAAAACAGAAACCCACTTTTCTCTGCTGTGGAAATCAAGATCAGCTTTTATGAAATCCACTAAATTCACACAAGAAGTAAAATATAATCATACTGATATATGCAATTTT
>JAQIFY010000400.1:0-16281 GCA_028533085.1 Varecia variegata
ACTTTATTTTCAAAATATTTGAAATGCATTTGTTTTAACATTGACATATGTAACTGTCAGTTTTCCATATTTGAGATCTCAAGCATTCCCTGAATGAATATATTTTAAAATAACTTAATTGTCTAAGATTTTGCTTTAAATATTGATTCTTTTAAAGAAGCATTAGCCGGTACAACTTTCCGTTATGCACTTATGGTCAATGTTTGTGACAACACTGAATTTGTTAAAGGTAAAACTTGTTTATTCAAGAATTTTTTCAAACCCAAGGGTTTTTTTCTGATTAGTGTAAAACAATACAGGAAAGTGAAATTTGCCCTGGCAATAGGCTTTATCTTAAAACTGAAACAAAACTAACACATTTTACAATAAACGGAAGTCTGGCTGCTACTGACAAGTTCCTTAAAAAAGCGACTTGTGTAAAAGTGATTTATCTCTCAGTGGCAAGGTTTAAGAGGGACAAATGGAAAGGGAAAAGGAGACCATTCATATACAGAGTAGTTTGGAAATTAGGTGATTGAGGGGAAATACCAAGAAGAGGTTTGTGTGTGTGTGTTTATTTCCAGTTTATATGTTTAGAGCAAGTGACGTTTAGAGAATAAGAATTCTCTTTTTGGGAAAGAGAATTAGTGAATTGTAAACTTGCCTAGAGATCAGTTTCAGGAGGTCACTGGGGAAGTCAGATTCGCAGTAAATAGGTGTTGATGAAGGGGAGAAGCCTTCAGAAGAGGGAAGAATGAATAATTAACTGAGTCATTATCCTATTCTTGCAGAAATAGCCGCTTAGACAAGAGTCTACTGGAATGCCTTGTTGGGGAGGTGGGAGATAAGGAGCTTATAACTAGCATAATCCAGTTGCATTTTGAGGTTTTTAGTCCCTACTCTACCCCTATGCAGGAAAATTAAATGCAGTCTCGTGCTCTTTCCTGTTTTTGGCCAAGTCCCCAATGATAATTGGAATTGGCCATTTGAGTGAGAAATGAGACCAAAGTGATTACCTGCTGCACTAGTTCTCAGCTAGAATTGTACATCACAGTGACGTGTGGAAATTTTAAAAAAATCTATCACCTCTCCCCCGAAGATTTTGCTTTAGTAAATCTAATAAGGCCTGGCCATGTATTTTTAAAAACATTTCCTCACAGCTGGGCACAGTGGCACTTGTCTGTACTCGCAGCCACATGGGAGGCTGAGGTGGGAGGATCATGTGAGCGCAGGAGTTCGAGTTCAGCACAGGCAACATAGCGAGACCTTCTCTCTAAGAAAAAGAATTTTTTTTCCCCTGAAGATTCTGACACACTTTTGGTTTGAAACACTGGATAGATAAATATAAAATATAAATTTCCATATTTTAAAACTTAAGAATTATGTCTGGAAGATTTGGAGTTTGGTAAGTGCTATGTCCTTCAAATCTCTCCTTTCCAATAATATTAGCCTGATATTTGTCTGTCTGTCTCTACCTCTGCGGTTGTAAAATTAAAAGGAATATTATTGGTAATAACTATCAGCTTCCAGAATAACAGCCTTTTCCTTCTAAGTGTCAATCATTCAGTGCCATTCAGAGGGTCTTTAGAAATTTGCTTATGGGCAGCCTTTCAGTAAGTAGAGGTGGACTCTTTCCGGTGTTCGTGTCTCTTTGCTAGTGTTCAGATGGTTAGGTTGTATTATGGATTATCTCAGTATGTCTGTTGTGTTCACAGAGCTTGGGTATAACAAGGATGGCAGTTTTAAAGACTGAAAACCGTGAAGTTCATAAGAATACAGATGGGAATTCTTTTAACAATTTGGTTTCAGCAGTCCTATGAACTGAGAAACCATTTGGTTAACAATCTGGGAAAATCAAGTATCAATAGATTGTAAATGAATAGGTGTTTGAAAAATTCTCGAAGTGAGGATTATGAGTCTTAGTAGCAATTTTTATTACATGTTGGGCCTGATGTTTTGGCAAAACCTATGATGGTAAAGAAAGGAAAGCCTTTACCTCCAAGTACTTGCTTTATGCACAACCAATTGGAAATGTCCATAGCAAATGTTCAAAACACAAGGGCTGTAGTCTAAATGCAGCCTGTAGGGAGGTTGAGTTTGCCTCCATAAATTGAGTCAATGTGTAAAATTGAGAGGATTTGCAGAAACCTGAATTTGAGGCTATTCTTAACGAATCAAATCTGGTGTCCCTGGAGCCCCTATTTCTATTTGGCAACTGTACAGAGGTTGCCCCTTTACAGGAGGTGTATGTTCTACAGTTTGCTCCTGTGCCCCCCAGGGCCTTCTGTTTTTCAGGTCACCTACTTTGCCTCCATAAGTATTTGAGGGTATAACTCCTGTTTTATAGTACATTTTTTTTTTTTTTTTGAGACAGAGTCTCATTCTGTTGCCCGGGCTAGAGTGCTGTGGCGTCAGCCTAGCTCACAGCAACCTCAAACTCCTGGGCTTAAGCGATCCGCCTGCCTCAGCCTCCCGAGTAGCTGGGACTACAGGCATGCGCCACCATGCCCGGCTAAGTTTTTCTATATATATTTTTAGTTTGCCAGCTAATTTCTTTCTATTTTTAGTAGAGATGGGGTCTCGCTCTTGCTCAGGCTGGTCTCGAACTCCTGAGCTCAAACAATCCGCCCGCCTCGGCCTCCCAAGTGCTAGGATTACAGGCGTGAGCCACCGCGCCGGCCTTATAGTACATTTTGATAAAGATTTGAAGGTTTTCATGAGAGTTTATACTTGTTCACACTACCTAGTGTGTATTATATATTAGTCCTTTAATAATGGGGTTGAATGTTAGAATTTAGAAGTTTTCTTAAAAAACTCTTAAGTTTATGTATATCATAATTATTCAGCCTCCCATTAAAATGCCTCTAAGCCTTTTTAGGTTAATCATAGTCATAGCTGGATAGGTTATGCATGTGGCAGACCCAGTTATATCTTTCTCCTGAGCATTGTCCCTTGACAATGCAAGTGATTTAGGGGCTTTCATTAGGCTAGAAATAATCCATATTGATCAGTATTAGAATTTTTATTGATAAGCTATTGTATTTTTATTTGTGATTTATATTTTTCCTAAGATAAAACATCATTGTATGTAGCAATTAAAATGGAAATCATAATAAAAATAGATTAAAATAAAGTAGATATGCATTACGGTCCCAGGATTGTCATCATAGTTGAGAAGAAAATTTCAGACTGAACTAAGATAAAAATCTATCATCTTGTCATAGGAGGAGTCACATGGACCATTTAATAGTAAGGAATCCAAGCTGGTTTGAATCCTATCTCTTTTAATTCAGAGCCTAGTTCTTTAGTGATCCATTTGGAGCAGGAGTGCCTGCTGTTTGCACCTGGGTTCCTCACACCATTGAGGGAGGAGAATCAAGCGAGTTTGTGTCACCTGGAGGAAACGTCCACCTTTATTGGAAAGCTGTCAAAAGTGTATCCCTGAAGGTCTAATTCCTCACGTGTTAATGTTCCTCAGAAAATTATTGCCAAATAGGGATGAGGCAAAGTTCAAGAGATTTCTTTGGTACTGGTCATGTAATGCACAGTTTTGTAATATTTCTCTAAAGTAGATGGCCATGGAATCTTTCTGTTGGGGTACAGTCCTTAGCTTCTGGTAAAGTAGATATTCTTTGGAATGTTGTTTAAGAAACACTGTTGTGGAGATAACAATGTAGATCCTTAATTCAATAAAAATACTTAAAGCATTTACTACTGTGTCTTAGGGTTTGGGGATATGGAAATAAAAGATACAGCCCCTGCCCTCAAGAAGCTCTTGGTGTAGATGAGAAACAATAAAATAATGCCAGTGTACTGTGATAAATGCCATGAGAGAAGCAAAGATCCTTGCAGCCATGAATGTTTGCAGTGACTGTGGAGATGGCGGGAGTTAATGTGGAGAGGCAGAGGAGGGGTGTTTCCAAGGGAGGGAGCAGCACATGGGAAGGCACAGAGGGGTGAGCGGGAAAGGAATACCTGGGGTTTCCTTTCTGTACTATATGTTAAGGTTCATAGGATCTTATATAAGGTTTTTAATTCAGTTGAGAAATATGTAATTTACATGATAAACTGTTTTTGCTATGTTACAGGATCACCTCACACCACTTTTACTTGCTGTAAGTCGAAAAGGAGAGGAAATGGTGAAGTTTTTACTAAAGGCTGGAGCAAACATAAATGCAGTTGATAAGTGGAAAAGGTACAGTGGTTAGTTCCTTTTTTTTTTTTTTTTTTTTTCAATAAACCTGAGTATTATTCTAGAGGTATTAACAGTCACTGATGTCAGAAGTATTACCTTAGGGAGAAGATTAACTTATAATTATTGGGATATAGTGAGAAGCATCAGTACAAATGATCCGTTAGGTAGAAAAGGAATTATTTGGACCAGGCAACATAAAGAACAGTATATAGTGGGATTCCTTTGCTTTTCTAATACTGAGTGATGTTTATTATTTATAATCTGATGTTTTTAGTGATGTGACATTATATTAGCCAAAGGGGTTTCCTGTTAGTTTTTATAGTCTTCTAAAGAATGGATGGAGTTTAACTTTTAGTTCATTTTCTACTTTAATACTGAATTTATTCATGCTTTTATAGCATTTTTTAAACCTCTGCTTCTTACGTACCTCTTTTAAAATGCTCTATAGTAAACATAAATTGGAGTTGAAAATCATTTTTGTCGTTTGGATGACTCTGCTTTAAGTTGCTTTCTTTGAAGAATATTGATGTTAGGTTAATCCCTAAAGGACTTCATTGCTATTACCAGATAGTATGGGTTCATCAGATGTTTTTCTTTTTCATTTCTAGTGGTACTTTGATGCTTTTCTTTTTAATTGTTATGGGCAGAGGGAAGAAAGCTTAAATTGGACAAACTTTTCTTTTAATGAGGGCAAACCATATGTGGGTGACAAAGAGAAAAGAGAGAGGCTTTAGAGGCATACAAATGGTTTAATTCCTGGCTTCCTCACTCGCTAGGTTTATGATCTTGGGAACATGACTTATCACCATATGGTTTTAGATATCAAAAGAAGGATATTAATGTATCCTTTCAGGGTGGTTGTGCATAATACAATATATTATATCAGACTGAGGAAGACATAGAGAATTCCTCATTTAATTTTATGCCTACTTTAGAGAAGTGATCTCAGCAAAGAATTAGCAACTTCTGTCATATCCCTGTGCAGCAGACAAGAGGCTTCCTTTTTGTCCCTTCCTTTAGCCTTGGTGCTAATTTACAAAGATGAACACTTGAGTACCCAAGACGTTTAAGTCTGTTAGTACATGTAAATGGTTAATTCTGTACTAACAGGCAAGGTATTAAATGGGTAAAGCCTAACAACCTAGCCTTTGATGTAACTTTACTAAAGATCTGAAGGTTGAAGTTATCTCTCTGTTATTTTAGAAATGCTTTCATGTTTGCGACAGAGTCTCAGTCATCACATATACTGAGTCTTCTTCAGGAACATCTTGATAGGATGGTCTTAGGACGGAATGTAGACGATGACACTCTTGCTAGTGGTTTTAATAGGTAAGTGTTTACATGAAAAGACTAGATAACACTAAATGGAGGTTTAACATAATTAGAAGTATTATACCTTATACATAAGGTGAATGAGATTTCATAATTTGGTTCAGGTAGTTTTGGAATGGCAGAGAATTTAGTCCAATTCATCAGCCAGAAATCAAACAAAAGACTAGACTAGTTAGAAAGAGCAATGGGTACAGGATTCTTTTTCCCATGACTTTTAAGACCTTTATCCCAAGAGTCCCAATGTTGTACTTTCCACTCCATGTGTAACCTGTATTCCTGGGGAGAAAAATCATTGCGCATGTTTGATATTGCTAATTTGTTATTTGGATCTTGAAATGGCAAATTTAGAAGAAAATCTTCTAATATCCCTTGGACACTATGTCCTCTACCCTCCTGCTTGAATTTTTCAAGAAATGAAGGGGTTCCCTAAGTACCAGGAAGACAGTTCTAATTACAGGTTAGAAGGAGGGGAAAACTAGGTGTGAAGACTGACGCCTATAATCCCAGCACTTTGGGAGGAACTAGGCAGGGGGATTACTTGAGGCTAGGTGTTCAAGAACAGCCTGGGCAACATAGGAAGACACCATCTCTTAACAAAAAAAAAAAAGGTATGGGTGGTGGTGCCTGCCTGTATTCCTAGCTAGTCAAGGGGCTGAGGCAGAAGGATCACTTAATCCCAGGAGTTTGAAGCTCCAATAAGCTATGATTGTGCCACTGCATGCCAGCTTGGGTGACAGAGTGAGACCATGCCTCTAAAAAATTTTGTAAAATCTAAAAAAGGGAAGGGAATAAAAGTACATTTCAATCATTCTTTCGGTTCTTGTGCTGCCTTGTTGCTATTGAGACCAGTCCTGCAGTCTGGGAAGGATTGACCTTTGCTACCAGGATGCCCTCACTGATCCAGATCCTGCAGTCTTCATGGTGATACGTACTTAGACTTCAAAGTTACTTTTTTTAGTTCACATTCGAATGCTTAATTGCTCAGCCATCATTCCCAAAGCACCAGTACTCTGCTCTGGCAGTTGGGCCTCGTAGCTTTAGCCGCACACCTAGTGAGCAAGTTGCCCTTTCTCTCATACTCAAGACCGTCTGTGCAGCCCTCATGTTAGCCTAGACTTAGCCTAGACCTTTGAGCAAGGTCTCAAAGGTACTGGTAAGTTATCCTTTGAGGCCTTTATTTGTCTTTTCTACAGCAAGTAGTAGTTGGGATTGTTCTAAAGTGTCAGAGAGGTTCAAGTAATGTTACAGGAAGAGATGAGAATTTTCTTACTTCTTTGCTACCACATCTGTACCCTGAGGCCCCTTTCTATCCTGTGTAGCACCTTTTCTTAGGTAGTAGAAGTTCCCATATTGTCCTTCCCCAGAGTAGTGGGCACCAACTCACAGTTGGCCTGGCAAGTGACCTGTTTACCGTAATAATGAAAAGCTCCCAAGCCACTTGCATGTGTATGTCACGTTTTAAAATTATTTTCAAATTCTTCCTAACAAGAAAGCCATTCAACAGAATTCTCTGAATCTAAAGTAGAATAGTTGAATTTAACAGAGCCAAGCCTCACCCACGACTTGTCAGTATCCACATAGAAAAGCAGGGCTTTGTGTTTGCTTCGGCAGCACATATACTAAAATTGGAACCCTGCAGAGAAGATTAGCCTGGTCCCTGCCCAGGGTAGACATGAACATTGGTGAAGCAGTCCGTGTTTTATGCAGTCCCTGAAACATCATTTGCCCATTTGCTGACTAGCTCCAAGGTAACTGTGTGTCAAGGCAAAACAGGTGACACCCAATATTAAAATTGTGTTGAGACTTTCAGTAAAAATATATTCCCATAATGTGATCTATGAAATGGCAGTGGAGCTCAGTAATATGGAATGTTGTGTGCAAATATGTTGTTAGAAATGAGAAAATGTCAACTTGCATCGCCTTTGTTCAACTTAACTAAAAGTAGGGTTTTGTCTTCCAAGTCAGTTGGAGATGAGCATGGAGATTAAGCATCATTCTAACAAAGCTATGCTGATTCAGCGTTTGATTAGGTAGAGGAAGAACAGTAGGAGTCCAAGTTAGGTTTTGACATCCATTAATTTTCTGCCCTCTCTGATTGAGTAGCTCAGTAACAGTAGACAATTATGTTATCCCATTTAATGAGGTAATATTTATAAGAAATTTTGTTAAAATTATGAAACAGGTGAGATTCCCTGAATTACAAGCCACAAATAGTAGAACAAGTAATAAACAAGGGTAGTACTTAGTAATATTTTCTGAAAACTGTATCATTTGAGTATTAGTACCTATGGAAAAATACAATTGTGTTTTGTTTGGGATTCCAAAATCATTTCAGCCATAAAGTTCAAGGACAGATTATTCCATTGATTCCCTATCTTTCTCAGCATTGTAAAAATGTTATCTCATTAAATGTTGTTTAAGAACCTAGTGAACTAAGGCAGTAAAATCCTTATTTTTAAAAGACAATGAGCCTGAGAGAAGCAACTTGTCCAAGAACAAACCGCTGTTGCTTACAGAGAGCTAGGACTTCTCCTGAGTTCAGGACACTTTGCATCATGTCAGGGGACCTCTAGTTAAGTCACTTATCTATACTGCCTCCCTTCATGAGTACTTCACCTTAGTTGTCTTCTTTAACTAGAAGCTTAATAAGTTTGTTGAGCTTACAAATTTGAGGTATATGGGATAATTAAAGTTCTGTTATTATAATAGCTCTGATACTGTCTGAAATACTCTTAAGAATTTAATTTATTTGGTGAATGATTTTCATGTCAGTATTAAAATAGTAATTTTATTTATTACATTTTTATAAATAGAATTCCCCAACAAATTTCAGAAGATAAAGAAGAAAAGATTCCAGAAAATCCTTCTCAAATTAGCAATCCAGGTAAGCCTTCTGACAGTGAATGCCTCTTTGGTGGGGATACAATGGATACATAAGTAAGAATAGTGAAGTTTTGAGTATCAAAGAGGCGTTTAAAAAGTGAGTGTGTAAACTGCATGCATATTTCTTCTTGATTATTTTTTAGTAGTCTAGAATGCAGAGTTACTTTAAGTTAGGGGTATGTCATTTATTATCTCAAACAGTATTGTCTGAAAAAAAATCATTTATTTAATTATGGTCCCTAAAATCCTTTTTGATGTTTTTGACTAAATAAGAAAGAAGATTTTTAAGTTAATATGTTCCATGTTTCCAGTCACATTATAATGAATTGCACTTGGTATAAAATTGAATCTTCTATTTAATTTTTATAATAAATGGTTTGCATTTAATGACTAGTAGTTACAGTTGACCTAGAACAATGGGAGGGTCAGGGACATCAATCCCCTTTCATTTGAAAATCTTTGTATAACGTTTTACTTTCCAAACTTTACTTGTAGTCTACTATTGACTGGAAGCCTTGTGATAACATAAATAGTCAATTAACACATAGATTGTATGTCATATCTATTACATATTGTATTCTTGCAATTAAGTAAGCTAATGAAAAGCAACTGTTATGAAGAAAATCATAAGGAAGAAAAAATACATTTACTATTCATGAACTAGAAGTGGATCATCATAAAGGTCTTTATCTTCCTTATCTTCACATTGACTAGGCTGATAAAGAGGAGGAATAGGAGAGGTTGGTCCAGCTGTGTCTGGGTGACAGAGCAGAAGAAAATCTGCATCTAAGTGGACCCCTGCAGTTCAAACACCTGTTGTCAAAGGGTTACTATGTATTTGTGTTACATAGTGATTTGTGTCACAGAAAAGTAACTATTTTTAAAACCGAGAACTCAAAAATACCTTTCTGATAGCATAAACAAATGACAATCTTAACTGCAAATTGTGGCCAGTGTGCACCAATACTAATAGGAGAATATTATTTTATTTATTTATTTTTGGAGACAAGGTCTCACTCACTCTGTTGCCCAGGCTAGAGTGCAGGGGCTAGAGTGCAGTAAGTACAGTAGGATCATCATAGCTCACTGTAACCTCAGACTCCAGGGCTCAAATGATCCTCCTGCCTCAGCCTCTGGAGTAGCTGGAACTACAGGTGCATGCCAGCAAACCCAGCATATTTTTGATTTTTTTTTTTTTGTAGAGATAATTTCTTTCTTTTTTGAGAGAGAGAGAGTCTCACTCTGTTGCCCAGGCTAGAGTGCCATGGCATCAGCCTAGCTCACAGCAACCTCAAACTCCTGGGCTCAAGCAATCTTCCTGCCTCAGCCTCTGAAGTAGCTGGGACTACAGGTGCTTGCCACCACACTCAACTAATTTTTTCATTCTATTTTTAGTTGGCTGGCTAATTTTTTCTATTTTTAGTAGAGACGGGGTCTGACTCTTGCTCAAGCTGGTCTAGAATCCTCAAGGATCCTTCTGCCTCAGCCTCCTATAGTGCTAGGATTACAAGCATCATGGGCTACCGTACCAGGCCAGTGGATTATTTCATAAAGATACCTATTGAGTACGGAAGTCAGAAAAGCAATTCTTTGTTGAGAAGTACAGATTATGTTAGAAATCCTTATATCAACAAGGTCTCACTATTATTGAATTCATTCCCCATAGGTTAAAACCAAATGAGATATATTTACTTCATTAGAACAACATGTGTTCTCCTATCTGCTGGATAATTGTCATGATAACAGTGACTTTGTGTCCCTTAGCCAAATGATTTTCATAAGAAATATTCCAGTAGCCCAACCGTGGGCTTAACCAATTATAATAAAAGTAGAAAAGTATTTCACAATAACAAAAATGCTACTGTGCTACCTAGATGGGCCACCTACATCCTTGTACAATCTGAAGTGTATGAGGGGCACCTTTAATGTAGTGTATATTTATCAAAGAAATTCCATAATTTAGGTATTGTAAGTTGCAGGAGACAAAGGTCGAGTAGGCATAGTTTTTGTCTTTGAGGTACTTGTGATAGTATAGACCTGTTCCTATTTAACTTCTGTGTTTCTTCAATGGAATTGTCAAACCATTTTTATTCATTTTATTCACTTGCCCACCTCACAAATAGCTACCAACGTCTTTAGGATGATAAGTATTGTTCCAATATAACTGAACAGGTACATTTTACAAATACAGTCAGGAGCTTGTTTTTATTGTTATTTTTATTATTTACTACTTCTTTCAGTGGTTACTGTGTGCCAGATGCCCTCTGGGAGCTTATTAATGTAATCATCATTTACCTGGTACTTATCATGTTAAATATGTGCCAGACACTTTAAGTCTATCGTGTAGAATTAATGCTTTAAAACAGTGACTAGGATTTAGGGTAAGCAAGGCAGAGTGAGTAAAGTTTGCCAGGTAAAGAGGAAGAAAGATGGTGCTTGGCAGAAGGAACACCTAGCAGGATTGCCCATTAGGCCCAAGAACAGCAAGTGCAAAAGCTGAGACTCATGGGTCGGATTTGCAGGGTTTGTGAGCAGTTCCATTTTGCTGGGAGTCACAAGATTAGCATTGAGTATGAGGGCATTGTGGTTATGGTGTAAAGGAGGGATGGTCAAGCTTTTTCTGTAAGGGGTGTGGTAGTACACCTTTTAGGCCAGGCGGTCTCAGTCATATCTACTCAACCCTGCCATTGTAGTATGAAAGCAGTCATAGATAAGAGGTAAGCAAATAGGCATGACTGTGCTCCAACGAAACTTGGTTTAAATAACCATGTGGCAGGCTAGATGTGGCCTGTGGCCTGTAGTTTCCTGACCCCCCATGTAGAAGGTAGATGGAAGGTTACCATCTAATGAGACCAGAGGATAAGCGAAGGAAGCTTTTACAATAGTCAAAGCTATAGTTTCTTTGTCACATAAAGTTTGGATTAGTAGCAATCTAGTGGTCACCCATCCACGGTGAAGGAATTAGGAAGGTTAGTTTATTCATTTTAAAACGTTGGTCTTTTTCTGGCCTTTCCCTTTTTTTTACTTTTTCTTTTTAATTTAAGAAGTAATGATAATAGTTGGTAGGTTTTTTCCCCCTGTGAGAGCCAGAAGTTAAGAGTCCATGTTGAATCTTGAAATAAAACCTTGGTGGTAGAAATGTAAAGAGGAGTTAGAAGAGAAGGACAGTTCATATGATTTAGTGGTTATTGAATGTAGAAATTTAAGGACAGAGAGAAATCTCAGCTATCTGACTCACAGGTTTCCAGGTTGTGCAGTCACGTTTAACTTGAACACGAAGAAAGAGTAGCAAATTGTCAGGTGTATAGAGAAGAGCAGCAGGTCAACAGGGAAGACTAACTTTTTTCTATTCATGTTGAGTTTAATGGGATATTCATGTAGGATATTTTCGGTTGATAACTGGATGACAGGCATTTCTACCAGGAGGTGGAACACTGAGGTTTGAGTTGCAGACTTGGAATACTGTTATTGTAATTACCAAAGTCATAGATCTGAGTGAGCTTCTCCTTGATAGGGAAGATGTAGAATGAGAAGAAGGCCAGTGCCAAAACCCTTGGCACATCCACGTTTCCCAAAGAAAAGGAGTCAGTGAAGAAGACTGAGCAGTGGGTAGAGAAATGTCGGAGAGGAATCAGAGGAAGTTATTTTGTAAAGATTTTTTAAAACATGAGAATTTCAAGTAGGAGACTATAAATGCTGACAAGTAAGATTACTGAAAAGTGAGTTGGATTGAACTTTCTCATCTGTAGTGGTTCTCTTTTCAAAACAACAATTTTAAAATTGTAAGGTCTACTTTGTATATGATTGGTACTTGTGGTGTCCAGATATGGAAGGACACATCTTCTAAGATGCTACCTAAAAGTTTTGTAACTGCAGCAGCTATCCGCACAGGGTCAGGAAAATTGTCTGGACTGGTGAGTCCAATGTGCCAATATTTCTCCAAAATTGTTAAAACCTGAAGATCACCTGTAAGGGGAAGTGTTGTCTTTCTTATCTGCTTACTGTGGAAATATTTACTTTATACTCAAGTCCTTAATAAGCTCTTGTGCACGCATTCTGAAACAAAACCTGGCAGCAACACTGGAAGCCACCGTGGGACACACATACCCTCCCTCTGATGTGGAATCATAACAGCCATCTTTGGACTGGGCTTCAAATTTTGGTCAGCAGTGGATTACAGACCTGCAATTTGGAGAAACTGACATCTTTTAAATACTTTACTGCAGAAAACTGAAAGAATATATGGAGAAAACTGTAAGAGGATATGCTGAATATGCTGGTTCTCAGTACTTGGGGAACTCTGGTGACTTCAGTAGAAAAGTCAGTACCTGAATCTCTTCATTAGTGCAGTTCTCTTTCCGTTTGCCTTCTTCTGATATCTCTTCTTTTGCTGCTTTCTTTATAATTTCATCTCTAATGAAAAAATAGTGTGAGAACATATTACTAACATATGTATGTCTTACAAATGTTTATTATTCCCTTTGAAGATAGTTGGCTACTTGTCCTAAAGTGTATCTGGTATTCTCTTAGATTCTAATGGCAAATGGTACAGTCTTTATATCTGTACCACAATGACAGTGTCACTGTTGATGGGCTGCCAAGATTTTAAGTGTCTTCTGTTGTCAAGTACTATGTGTTCTATCTGACATACTTTTCCTGTGAGGTGCTTTTCTGGTATTATATTTGTTCAGAAGTTGGATGCAACTGTATGCACTTTTTGACTTGTTCTTTCAAGAGCCTCCTTTAGTAGGTGAACAGTGTTTTTAGTTTCAGAAGAAATGAACAGAAATCTTAGAAACAAATAAGAGGAGCTTGTGATCAGCAGTACAATATTATAGCATATCCAATGATTTTATGTGATCATAGTGCACTGCAGGGTTGAAGTGTCAGCCTCAAGCAATCCGCTCACCTCAGCCTCCTAATTACCTTGGGATTATAGGCCAGCATGCCATCTTAGGCTTTATAGTCCATAATTTTATATTATAGATTTAAAATATATTTTACTTTTTTCTTTAGTAGTGGATGAGATTACCGAAGACCCTGTGTTCAGGTAGGATTTTACATATTTTTTAAACATTATGTGTTCACTAGGGGAATACAAAGCAAAGAGACTAATATTTGATGAGTGTTCTCCGGTGGGCTAGATGCCATATCATGTACTTAACATTGATCATCTCATATAGTCGCCACAAACCCTTGCAAAGTACTTGTGCTATTCCTGTTTAGGAATTAGGCTACTGTGGTTCTGAGGTTGACTAATTGTCCCATGATCCCATAGTGACCAAGTAGCTGACCCATGATTTGACAATAAACCTGCCTGGCTCCCAAATCCCTCCTCTTTCCCCTGAGCATATGATAGAGACCTGTGCAGCACCAGGATCCAGGTCCAGGTCCAGCTGAGATCGATGCAGAAAGTCAGATTTAGTTATACGTTAACTGTCCTCAAAAGTGTTCCTTAGAAGCCTGGTTAGTCAACAGCTTGTCCTGATAATGTTCAACAATTGCAGTGGTCCTTGTTTTTACCATCAAAAGTTTGAGGGCAGATCTCACTTTGCTGTGGCCACAGGATCATAGGTTTAACATAAGTAAGACCAGGCAAGTGCTAGAGAGCAATTAATTTCCTGTAAGTGAAGGATATCTACATGTAGGCCATGTTTTGTTAATTATAGTTAGCATCTATTTAGAGGATTTTTCTGATTGACCTTTCTACTTACTGACTTCCCAGTAAGTAGACAATAAGACTATCCTCGGCTACTGCACATGCCTAGTTCATGAAGATTTTTCTTTTTTCCTAGCATCTTTTTTCTTCTTCTGTGACTTTTCTCCAATCTTGTCTTGATTTTGTTTTCTTCCTTCTCTGCCTCTTTGGGTATTTCTTTTGTTGTGTTTTGTTTCTTTCCATTCTGCTAGCTAAGTGTTCCACATTTTCCTATAGAGGCAATCCAAAACACACAGAATTTCAGGATTTTAAGCAATCTTAGAGACCAAGCAAAATACTCTCTAGGAATTCCACCTGTGATTAACATCCTGACCTAGTGGTTGCTCAGGTGGAGAACCTGAAAGTCAAAGAGATTAAAGTGACTCATTTGGAGATAGTGAGTGTTAGAAATGAGATGTGAACTCAGGTTTCTTAATGGAAAGCCCAGTACTCTTCCTTGTTTATCATGCTTAGGTGAGTGTTTTAATAATAGACAGGGGGACCGGGTCCAGTGAACCAAACAGAAGAGGGTAAGAGTGGAATTAGCTGGGGAACTCAATGGAAGTGGATATGAATGGAATTAGCAGGAGAACACCAAGTTTGAAGAGAAACAACACTGGGTTGTATAGGAATAAGCGTTTTAGAAAAGAAATCAGAATATTGGGGTATCTGACAAGTTTGATAAAGACGAATCATAGGAATGAAGGACACAGGATGTTGGGAGTTATCTAGAAGAGTATCTTAAAATAGAGGACTCAAAGGGAGTCCTGAAGAGCTTGCTGTTTTCTTGTTTAATTGGAGGAACTGACAGATTTGGAGGTTGCTATTGAAAGATGTTTGAAGAATTTTGGAAGAATCTGTAGAGCAGATCAGAATGTGGTATTATCTGCTTCCACCCCAAGTTACAGAGGACTGGCTTAGAGCCCCTCGAGTACTAGAGTCTGGAGGTTCATGAAAGACAGATGTATGTCCCAGGTCCGGTGTCTCCGCCGCCTCTTTTCCCAATTCACTGATATCCTTCCCATGTACATGTAGGGAAGGCAGGGGCAGGACTGGCTGGGAAATCACTCATGGAGCTTCACTTGGGTAGTTTGTAACATGCCTCTGCTAGGAGATTGTGACTGAGCGTCCCTTTAGCTTGTTTTCTATGAGCAGGGAAATAGAGATCTCCTGCTCTTGGTCACTTGGGCCCATCCTTTCAGGAATCTGTGCTTTCTTAGGGTGAATATTTAGAGGTTGGAGACTGCCATGGAGCCCTATAGAAGAGGGAGGGATCCGGAAGTGGGAGCCCATAAGAAGGAAGATGTTTAGATAATACTTTGGGAGATAGAAGTACAACTACCAGGATTCTGTTTTTCCAGGAGTCTCTGTGCTTGGATATCTGAGTGCCTATGATGGTTTTTAAGGGCTTGCTAGTTTATGTGGACCTGAATAAGACAGGACCTATATAGGGGAAATAATTGGATTTTATAATTTTTAATTGTTTATTCTTTCTGGGAAGAGTATTCCTAATAACAACATATGCATTTACTCTTTTTTTTTCTTTTTTCCCTATATCGATTATCAGTGTGTATGCATTTGTTCTTCGACTTTTGTGCATTTAACTTCCAGGCATTTCAGATGTTTTAGGGTACTCCTTGTGCTGTTTGTGGGTAAAGCGAAGCAATAGGGCCTTCAGAAAGGGTTTCCATGGCGAGAGTCCAAGGCTGCCAATCTTGAGTGATACAGATTAGTCTTTGAACCAGAGGTAGATAACGGAGAAGGGGTGGTATCTTTCTACCTTGTTTCAGGTTATCAGGTTTGTTCCAGTTCAGATAACATGAGTTATGTCAGCCGTTAACTGGATAGGCCATTAGTGAAGAGAAAATTATTCTCAGGCTCTGTCAATGTATTAGCTGTCACTAATCGTTATGGAACTAGAAGTAAGTTTTCATTGAATATTTCCTAGTTTGGGAGAGGTGAAGAGAAAAACAGGTAAGTAAAATTTTTCTTAAATCAGAGACCAAATACTAATTCTATGAAGAAACAGCATTTAGTATAATGGTAGGTGACCTTTCACCTGATTCTTGTGTTTTATTTGGGAGTGGGTGCCCAGGTAAGAACTGGCCAATGTTTTTCTTTTAAGGAAATGACCTGGCTTATTTCTGTTGTTTATTTTTGCTGTAAAGGATTTCCATCAAACCGGATATGGATG
>JAQIFY010004000.1:0-12114 GCA_028533085.1 Varecia variegata
GAATAGACAACCTACAGAATGGGAGAAAATATTCGCATGTTACACATCTGATAAAAGGCTGATAACTAGAATCTATATAGAACTCAGGAAAATCAGCAAGAAAAAAAATCGAACAATCTCATTAAAAAGTGAGCAAAGGACATGAACAGAAACTTCTCAAAAGAAGATAGAATAAGGGCCAAGAAACATATGAAAATGCTCAACATCTCTAATCATCAGAGAAATGCAAATCAAAACCACAGTAAGATATCACTTAACTCCAATGAGAATGGCCTTTATCAAAAAGTCCCAAAACAATAAATGTTGGCATGGATGCGGAGAGATAGGAACGCTCATACACTGCTGGTGGGACTGCAAACTAGTACAACCTCTTTGGAAAGCAATATGGAGATACCTCAAAGAACTAAAAGTAGAACTACCATTTGATCCAGCAATTCCACTACAGGGCATCTACCCAAAGGAAAAAAAGATGTTCTACAATAAAGACATCTGCACTAGAATGTTTATAGCAGCACAACTCACAATTGCAAAGATGTGGAAACAACCCAAGTGCACATCAATATGTGAATGGATTAATAAAATGTGGTATATGTATACCATGGAGTATAATGCTCAGCCACAAAAAACAATGGTAAACTAATACCTCTTGTATTACCCTGGATGGAGCTGTAGCCCATTCTCCTAAGTGAAGTATCACAAGAATGGAAAAACAAGCACCACATGTACTCACCATCAAATTGGTACCAACTGATCAACACTCATGTGCACATATGGAAGTATGTGTACTGGGTGTCGGGTAGGTGGGAGGGAGTGGGGGGATGGGTATATTCACACCTAATGGGTGAGGTGCGCACTGTGTGGGGGATGGACATGCTTGAAGCACTCACTCGGGTGGTGCACAGGCAATATATGTAACCTGAGCATTTGTACCCTCGTAATATTCTGAAATTAAAAAATAAACTAAAAAGTAATAATAATAAAAACTAAAACACAGAAAATCTTAGCAAAGGAAGAGAAATTTTGAAAAAAGAACCAAGTGGAAATTATAGAACTGAAAAATAAATTACTAAAATAAAAAAATAAAACTCAACTCAATGTGTTCAATAGTAAAGTAGAGATAGATAATAAAGAAGAGAGCTTGAGTTTATTCAAAAAGAAAAAAACTAAATTTTTAAAAATAAATACATTCTTAGAATTTATGGGACAAAATACAAGTTTAAAAAAATTAAGTTATTGAAGTGCCAAAATGAGAAGAAAAAGAATGTGGGGCAAAAAATATATTCCAAACAGCATGAACTCAAATAAATCCCCACCAAATACATCATAGTGCAACTTCTGAAAACAAAAGACAAAGAAAAAAAATCTTAGTAATAGCCAGAGAGAAATGACCCATTAGCTAGAGAGGAACACCAATTTAAATGAAAGCAGATTTTTCTTTTGAAACTATGGAGGCCAGAAGGAAATGACACAACATTTTTCAAGTACTAAAAGAAAAGATCTGTCAACCCCAAATCTTTTACCTGGGAAAACTATCTTTCACAAATGCAGGGAAATGACGACATTCTCAAATGGAGGAAAACTAATAGAATGTGTTACTTGCAGCCTGACCTTCAAAGAATGGCTAAGAAGAGCACTCCAAACAGAAATACAGTGATAAAGGAAGAAGGCTGGGACCTTCAGAAGAGAAAAATGAGCGTAAGAATGGGTAAAATTTAGGTGGAAATATAATAGACTATTCTGTACCTTGTGATATTTTAAACTATATTTTATGGTTAAAACAAAAATTACATCATCATCTTATGCGACGTTTAATGTATGTAGACCAAATGCTGAAGACAATTACATTATAAAGTGGGGAGAGTAAAGGGAACTAAATGGAAACAAAGTATCAATATTTCCTAAAAGTGGTAAGTCAGTGATACCACTAGGCTGTGATGTCACATAGGTATATTATAATATCACTGAGGAAACTGGGCAAAGCAAGATATTCAAAAACTTTAAAAATAAAGCAAAATACAATTCAAAAAGTGTTCAGGTAGCCCCCAATAAGACAAGAAAAAAGAAATAAAGGAATGAGAAACAGAGCAAACAGAAAATAAAAAATAAAATTGCAGACTTAAGTCCTAACACATCAATAATTATATAAATATAAGTCATCAAAATACACCAATTAAAAAACAGTGATTGGCAAAGCATATTAAAAAATATGGACACCTACATGCTGTCTATAAGAAATGCATTTCAAATGTAACCATATAGGTTGGGCGAGGTGGCTCAGCCTGTAATCCTAGCACTCTGGGAGGCCGAGGTGGGAGGATTGCTTGAACTCAGGAGTTCAAGACCAGCCTGAGCAAGAGTGAGACCCCGTCTCTACTAAAAATAGGAAAGATTAGCTGAGCTTGGTGGCACATGCCTCTAGTCCCAGCTACTCGGGAGGCTGAGTCAGGAGGATTACTTGAGCCCAGGAGTTTGAGGTTGCTGTGAGGTAGGCTGACATCACGGCACTCCAGCCTGGGCACGAGAATGAGACTGTGTCTCAAAAAATCAATAAATAAATTAAATAAATAGACTACTGATAGATGCAACAAGTTGGGCGGATTTAAAGGAAATTAAGCTGAGTGAAAAAGCCAGTCTCAAAGGAATACACACTGCATGATCCCATTCACATGTTATCAAAATAATATAATTACAGAGATAGAGAACCAATTAGTGTTTGCCAGAGGTTAGGGATGAGGCCAGGTGGGAAAGGATTAGATGTGACCGTGAAAAGGTAACATGAGGGGCCTTGTGGTGATGTTACAGTGAGGTCCTGTTTGTGACAGTAGTTATACAAAGCCATACATTTGATCAAATTGCATGGAGCTAAACGCACACATATACAAATGCACATGTAACTGCTGAAACTTGAATAAACTCTTTGAAATGGACCAACGTCAATTTTCTACTTTTGATACTGTGCTATAGTTATGCAAGATGTCATCATTAGAAGGTACTGGATAAAGGGGCACCAGAACTACTTGTACATTTCATTGCAACTTCCTGTGAGTATATAATTATCACAAAATAAAAATTTAGGCTGGGCACAGTGGCTCATGCCTATAATCCTAGCACTCCCAGAAACCAAAGCAAGAGGATCACTTGAAATCAGAAGTTTGAGACCAGCCTGAGCAAATTCGAGGCCCTCATCTCTACAAAAAATAGAAAAATTAACTGGGCTTGGTGGCATGTGCCTGCAGTCCCAGCTACTCAGGAGGCTGAGGCAGGAGGATCGCTTGAGCCCAGAAGTTCAAGGTTGCAGTGAGCTGTGATGAGGCCACTGCATTTCAGTCTGGGAGACAGAGCAAGACCTTGTCTCAAAAAAATAAAAATAAAAATAACGGGATATTTTTTTAAATTTAAATTTAAAATATTTGCTTCAGAAAAAAATACATACTCTTTTGCACTTATGTTCATTATTTTTCTCCACAATTTTCCAGAAAGGACAGGCTGTATCTAGGATAAAAATAGGAAATAAAAACACGATAAAAAAGAAAGGCATCTTGAAATTATTTGGTTATTAATGACCTTGCTACACTTATCAATCAATCTAAAATAATTTATCTGGGCCTCATGAGCAATAATTTTTTAAAAATGTAAAAATAAAAGAAGTCTTCAAGGTATTTCATTGGTCCTTCTCTCCCGGCTGGATTTTAAGGACAGAACAACTGTTATTGAAGGTAAAATTTGCATTTAAAGAAACATAGGTCAGTGTCTTCAGAGCAAACGGGAGAAAAGGAAAAAGCCGAACTCAAGCATCTGATGTGAGCCGGTCAAGAGGACAACCACCAGCTTAGTGCCCACTTTATATGAAACACTAGACCAGATTCTATTGGGGGAAAAAGTAGGCAGAGGAAGAGGCAGCTGGGAAGAAAATCTCCAGGAGCCAGAACTCAGGAAGTATGAGAAATTCACAAATCAGGGAAACACAGAGGAAAATAATTATGAGAAAAGCTGTGTCAACCACCCAGGTACAAGTCATAACAACTGTTACTATCTCACTGGGTGCAATATTTTTCTTCCAGTCAGAGACAGAAATAAACATAAACTACTCTAGAAACCTGGATTATATTACCATGTAATTGTTTGCATAGAATTAAATGGTTTGGGGAACAGGAGATCCCAGAACCTTGCTCCTTTGTACTCACTGTCTTAAATAAATTGTCGTGTTTGCCAATTTGCTTTTCCACAAAGAGAGGCTCCGTCCTGTCTCTGATTTTTTTTTTCAAAAGCTTATTTCTGCATTTTAAAATTCATTTTCAAGACTCTATTTCGCTGAGATGAGAGTAAAACCATTTAATGACTGGAGTTTTGAATCTAAGTAGATGAAATTATTTATGTAGTCATTAGACATACATGAGTGGCCTCTCTGGTTTCCTGTCTAGGGAAAACTTATCGTTAAATGTGCTTTTGCACCGTTACCGAAACTGAAGCAACACCCAGTTCAAATCGACTACAGACCTTAATTTATATTTCCAAAAGCAACAGCTCTTTTCTATGAACAATGGAAATACTTGTTATGGGTTTAAATAAGAATTCCTCATTTGGAATTTGTGCATATGGGGATATTCTGGGAAAAGTCCAGGAAAAAAAAAAAAAAAGCCCTGCCAAGGGTTCAGCAAACAGTTGCATAACCCTCTTTTTATCTGGGGTGTTGACCCAGCCATTCATTCTATGTTTGCCGTGGTGAGTTCAGCAAAGCTGGTTGCCACGGCAACCGTAATCCGTGAGCAGAGCCGGCTCCATTGGTGGTCAGTTACAACACGCTTTGTCCTGTCGGTGTCCTGTGACCGAATGAATGGAGAGACGAGAACAAGCACCTTCAGTAAACATGACCTAATGAGCGTGGCGTCCTCCAGCTGCCTGGGAGGCACCGGAAGATCTCTGCCAGGAGCCCGGGCTCTCGATGGACGGACGCGTCACCTCCCAAAGAAGTCCCTGTCATGAAGGGCTCTCTCGGTTGTTAGGTTTAATGACATACAACTACCCTGTTCGCCTCCAGGGCCAAGAAACTATCTTTTGATTTGCTGTACTTTTCTAAACAGCGTGCAATGAGGTGACTTTGGAACGCTGAAAGGGGGACAGTTTGCAGCACACATTGGTTTCCCACTGGAGGCCGCCGGGGTCCAGGGCAGGAGGGGTAGGACAGGTGACGTTCCCTGCAGGACCCTCCGCCCCAGCTGGGCCAGGGCGTGGGCTGTGCTGAGCAGGGAGCGGGAGCGGTGGCAGGGGCCGTCTTCAGGCTGCCCTCTGTGAACAGCGTGGGGGCCCCGGCACCTCGCCTGCAAGTGTTTCCCAAGGGTCAGAGCTCGGTGGCGGTTGCAGCTTTGCCTGAATTATTTTCACCGCTCCTCTGCAATTAATATCCACTGAGTGTCTTGTACTGTGCTGGGACCCTTGTGCCTTCTAGCACCGTGAACATGGAAATCCAGGTTGGTAACAAGAAAGTCACGTGTGGCACGCCTTGCCCAGACGCTTGGACTCCCATCACCACTTAACACTTGATTTCCTTAAGATTCCTTTTGCCAAATAGACCTGTCCCAAGATGCCAAAAAATCATTAACTTTATAATGAGATAAACTAATAGGAAGAATCTATTTCCTAATATGAAGCGGTGCCCTTAGCGGTACTTCATTCAGGTCCATTTACCTAAACTAGTGTGGGCTGCGCACTCGTCGGTGAGGTTGAGGGTTGCTCCTCTCGGCGATCCCCACCCAGTTTGGGCCAGAACTTGGTAGACATACAGATGCCCAAGCCACGTCACGAACTCTGCAGTGGTGCCCAGATATTGGTATTCTCATTAAGTTTTTTTTCTTGCTGTTTCAGAGACACAGCCATATTTAACTGCCACTAATTTGATAAATCTGAATAACTCGTCCCTTTCCAAATTCACTACACGAATATGGAAATCTACATTTTCCCCCATTAACTTGGTTATCCTGGCCTGGCATAGGAACTCACTGTCCTGGAGGAAGAAGAAGCATCCAGGGCTTTTCAACGAACATTTGTTCATCTGCTGGCTTGTTTGGTTTTTATGAAGGGTGTGAGGATTCGTACTGATCATTTTGTTGGCAAACCGGTGCATGCGACTCCCTCAGGCAGAGTATTAGGGACCTGCACAGATTCTACAGGAATGAGGGGGAAGGAAATAAGTACACCTATTTGAGGCTCTGGATTAAAAAGAAATAATTAAAAGACAAAATAAAAAAAGTTAGAGAATGAAGATACAAAAAATAAAAGAACAAGAAAAAAATAGAAAAAAGAAGGGATGATTATAGCACTTGTCAATTATTTACTATGGTCAGGCACTCTTTCAGCATTCTTCGTATATTACACTCATTTAACCCTTACAATAACTTAGCCCTCACCACCACCTATGTAGGTAAATCTTATTATCATGCCCATTTCACAGATGCAGAAATGGAGGCACTTTGCTGGTACGTGGCAGAGCTGGGATTGGAACCTGGGAGAGTAATTCTGGAACCATCTGTCAGCCACGGCACTCACTGGGCTATACCGAGCCCGCTGGCATTGTGTGTGTCATGAGAAGTCAGCCCTTTATGACTCTACTGAGAACTTCCCCACCTAACAGTCCTCAGTCTGCGCTTTTGCAGAGGAGGCTGAGGAACTCCTCGTGCAGAACTCATCTCTCCAGAATGAGAATTAATTCTCCCCCAACTCTTCTTCCAGTTAACTGGAGTCTTAGAGGACGCTGTGGACATGTGCTCTTGGGCAAGAGACGGGTGAGGGGACGGAG
Source organism: Varecia variegata (assembly GCA_028533085.1). NCBI lineage: Eukaryota > Metazoa > Chordata > Mammalia > Primates > Lemuridae > Varecia > Varecia variegata. The sequence goes on from JAQIFY010004000.1 coordinate 6,794, forward strand.
GCTGGAGGATGGGGGATGGTTGAGTTGTCCTGACTCTCCTTCCTTGTTCTACCTCCAATATGGTGTCTGGCTGAGCCAGAGAAAGTCCCGGCCCCGGGGTGCTGTGGCCGCCAGGGAGAGGGCACAGCCTCAGGGCCGACTCCAGAAAGCCCTTTCAGGGGACCGTTGGCGGCTCCGGCTTCATCCAACGTGCACGGGCCGCGTCTGCTTTCGAACCCGCCGGTCAGGGCGCATGTCCCCCGTCTGCAAGGGCCATGCCGACTATTCCTCGGGGCTCTGTCATATTGTAAGTTCCACATTATTACTGGTAACAAGCATATCACTGGCTAAAGCTTAGAATGTCTTTTTTGTTGTGGGATTTTTTAAAGGATGAAAAAGATATAGAAATGTGCGGTGTGTGCATCCACAACCATGGGAATAGCCTCTCTCAGCTGCGTGGGAGTGGGTCTCCACTGCACCACAGGTGCCCCCCGCCACCCCTTCCCCGAAGCCTTTGGGAGTTGGCCACAGCCAACCCTCCCTTCTGGTAAAAGTCACACCCCTGCTCTCAAAGGAGTTTAAAACGGGATGTCTGGTTGCCACTTTCTCTCCAATCCTGACATGCCCAGAGAAAGTGAATAAGTAAACAGGCTTGCCACATTTGACATGTTGCCAACCTCTGGTCATCGCAGTGGTCTTGGGACCAGCTGTGTAGGGTGTAGGTCCCTGTGACCTCACGCAGAGTGGCACCACAGGTGGAGAGGAATGACAGATGCCCCAGGTCACGCCATGGAGCCTCCCTGCGGGACTCCCCTGTGCCCGAGTGTTTTTCCTAGAGCACCATTCTTGTTAATCGCAGAGCAGGAGCAACCGGAAGCCAGTCCGGCTCCTTACTTCTGAGTGGGCATTAATGGGCTCAGCCCTACACAGGCCCACGTAGCACCTTGGCTGGAGCCTGAGGCCTACCCTAATTGGCTGTGTAAATTTACATGTGATTTTAATAAAAAAAATACAGGCACACACCCAACTTTTTGCCCGGGCTTGCTTTGCATTGCACCCAACTAGCGCCTTCCTCACGTGGGTGCTTAGAAGCCTGTCTGATGATGGTCTTCCTCGCCCAGCCGTAGAGCTTCGCTGCCCTCGCAAGCCCTTGGCTGCTCGGCCTCCCCTTGCCCTGCAGAGCAGACCCAGCTGCAGGTCACCCTGCAGAGCTCTGTGTGCCCCCTGCCCCTGGGCGCCCCCTGCAAGGGTCCTCAGTGGGATTGCGGCTCAGGTTTGACTTCCTTGGGAAATGTTTTTAAAATTAGAGAAATGTAAGCAGGGTTCAGAATCGGTCTGCAAATCGTCCCCACATCCACCCCTGCCCATCTTCACCCCACGCAGGAGGGACCCCCGTTGCCCTGGGAGCCACCAGGCCTGGATTCATTGCAACCCTGGCCCGATCACGTGGCGAGGAAGGACTCCCGGGGAGATGAATGCCATTACAAATCTTGCCCTCAACATGAAACGCCAGTGATTGTTTATTAAATTGCTCTTCAAAGAGAAAACACTGGCAGGCATGTATCATTAAAATGGAAGCGAAGGGAAATGCTGTAACCTTCAACACGGCATTTTTCTCCATTAACCCCAGACCAATAGGACTGAAATAGCCGGGAGGAACTTCTGGCCCCGAGCCCCGTCAATTACCTTAATCTCAGCCAGGGAGGGGGTAACACAAACCGTCCAATTTAAGTACTTCCAAATATTGCCATAAGGAAAAAAAAAAAAAAGCCCTTAACCCTAGCTCCACTGTCTCAAGTCCTGTTTGGGACAAATTGCATTATACATGAGTAACATTAAAACATAAAAGACATCCCCTCTGGTGAAAACCTTGCACAACTTTCCCGAGTAAGCAGAATTAATCACAGGGAACAATTACCATCCTTGGTCTGAATATTTATGACATAACAGAAAGCTCATTTAAAATACTCAGTGGCTCATAATTTTTAAAAGAGCTACAGGGAGAAGGAAAGGCATCTAAGTTTATGATGGAAAGGAAAAGAAAAAGTACCGCATCTTTCTTAACCCCCCTCCATTTGGTACCCCCGGTACCCCCCCACACCCTCTTTTTCATTCCCTCCCTTTCAGAACCCATGGAGGCCTCGTTACTGCCTTTGTTAGTGGGTGGCACTGGGAAGACGGGACACTGTGGAGGCAGCGGTGGCCTCTGTTCCCAACACCTGCCTCAGCCATTCCAGGCGTTGCCACCTTCCTCCCGCCTGCCCTCCCCAGCAGCCATGCAGTAGGCACCGGCACATCGAAATGGAAACAACACTGGACCTTAGTCATGGTCCTGGCTCTGTCACACCTGTGTGTGACCCTAGACACGACCCACAGTTGGCTGATCTGTAAAACGGAGCCTTTGAACTGGAGAACTCCAGGTTTCCTTCTGCTTCTATCAATACGGGAATTCTGCGATTCAAGCAGTTCATCAAGAGACGAATTCTTTCACTCATTCGCTCGCTCGTTCATTGGAACAAGCATATATGGAGTGATGAGCGTGCGCCAGGCACTGTTCTAGGCCCCAGAGTTAAAACAGCGAACGGGAGAGACGTCCCTCTGGCCTCACACTCGAGCGGGGAAAACTAGACCACAGCCAAGTAAACGAGTAAGAATGGGTGGCAGAATTTCAGGTCAGCAATTCTGAAAGAATAAAGGACGTGTGCCCAGGGTGGGGTTATGCTAGTGTAGGTGGCATCGTCAGGGTCTCGAATGAATTAAGGGAGTGGGCAATTTCTAGGCTCTTCAAAGGGAGTGATGGGAAAATCTTCAAATTACTTTCAGTATTTCAGAAAGCTCAATAGCAGCTGTGTGTTCAGCCCATATAAGGTGATTCTTAGCTTTTGGCTAGAAATATAGTCATTGATATGGTGTTAACGATCATCTCCTTCCTCTAACCAGCCAAATTAGTGATCCTGGTCATCTTAATCTGATGGAAATATGGAGAACTAATTATTACTCAACAAGTCATTGAATGGCTGTGAGTGGCAAACATTTGTGACTGCTGTCCATAGGACCAGGCCTCTTCTACCTCTACCTGGAACGTACCTTGTAAGCTTTGCTATCATCCAAAAGAGAAATGACACTTTTGTTTGAACATACCTAACTCTCAAGCATGACAGTGTGGCCTGGGATTAACCAGGTTCTCCCCCCGCCCCCTACTCCTCTCTTTCTCTCTCTCTCTCTTTCTCTCCAAAGATTTTTTTTTTTATTTTTTATTTTTTTGTGATTTACTACGATTCTGCAGAGACTGCAGGGACTACTGTCCCTGCAGAGACTGTTCAGGGACAAAGAAAATACATTTAGCAAAATTTTAGTCTTGAAAGCTGTTCTTTGGAGGGCAATGGTAAGAGAAGCAGCTGAAACTGTTCACTGAAATAAAATTCAGGAGAAACATTGGATTTGGGTCACTCGTTCTCTTCATGTTCCTTCATCCAAGCATCAGACAATAATTTCCATCAAGCAACATCTCGTATCTCTGCTCCATGCCAGGAATGCAAATGAACACAAGCGCTCAAAGAGCTCACCGTGGCCCAAGAGCAGACTGAGTAACGCAAACGAAACACGGACAGGAAACATGAGTTGGGTCTTCCATTGTATCAGTCAGAATTTTGCTGTAGTAACAAATAGTTCTGAATTTTCGGTGGCTTAAATCTATCCAAGTTTATTTCTCATTCATGCCACATGCCCATTGAGACTTAGTATGAGGCTTGGAGAGTGGGTGGGGAGTCTGTTCCTCCTGAATACTTAGGTGTCCCAGCTGATCGAGCAGCCACCACCGAGAATATAACTGGCTGTGAATATATCTGCCATGCCAGAAAGAGAAAGCCCTGGAGGATCTCAAACGGAAGACTAAGCATTTTAGCACAGAAGCGAAACGTGTTTTGTATCAGAACTCATCGGCCAGACTAGTCTCAAGACCCCACCCACCAACAAAGGGGGCAGGAAGTGGAACCTTCCCCTGTGCCCAGGAGGGGAAAGAACTGGAAATATTTCATGAACAGCAATAATGACTATGATAGATACAAAACAGCCAAAGACCTGGCCTCCAGCCTAAAAAATCTTGCCTGCTAAAACAAAATTTGTTTCATCAAGAAAGAAACTAAAAGTTCTACCTTCTCCTTTAAAAGACAAGCTTAACGATGCCTTGGGGAAGTATAATTATTTAGTTATTTACATCATCATGTTGAAACCTCCTGCTTAATTGGAAAGTATGCCCTCTACTTGATCTCCAGGTCTTTCCGGAATGTTTCCAGATTAAGGGGAAGGAGGGGTAAGAAGAAGTATAGATATTCCTACCCCCTAGAAGCGCACAATGCAAAAAGTCACGAAAATCAGATCGTCAGATTTAATCAACCCTCTGCAAATAACCAGCTGTAATAACAGTCTCCAATCTCGCTCGTTAATCCCATCCTAAGGAAGAGGAAAAGTGGCCATTGCTACCCTTTTCCCATTACCAATTGGGCAGCCTCCCAGGATTCAAGAGCAGTGTGGGGAGTATCAGGAGAACGTTAACCTTTCAGAAGCCCAGAAGACAGCTGGCATTTACACCAGAGCAATTAGCCAGCAATTCTGGCATTTGCAATTGGCTCACAAAGCCAGCAACCCGGCCAGAATCCTCTTCTAGTAAACACTGAGTCTAGGTCAACTTGAAAGTGTTCCCCAGAAAAGTCCACCCGCAACAACAATCTCATATATATGTAATTAATCGCCATGCTAATTTGATTAGGTAAGTGTTTGGTTAATCAGAGGATCGTCGTCCAACAGTTATGGGTGGGGGGTGGGCACTGTCATTCCAAGTTCTCACCACCAGCTGCCGTGATTCCCCAGCCTGACCCGACTTAGAACTGCTGAATCTCTTGTTTAGGATTCAATACGAAATAAGAGAAAAATTTGCTTTGAAGATTGGAAACATTTTGATTTCTAAGTGACATCAGGGCAAACTCTTTCTACATGTAATCCCCAAACCATCATAATTATTACTAATCAGTACAATAGCAATTCTCATGATATCCAATGGAAAAAATATCTTTTTATGACCTTGTCTCCCCTCTAGGCTAAAACGCTCTATCTCCATGTCTAGGTTTCTTCAAAGGCTGGTCTCTTTACCATTTCCTCTCCCTCGCTGTGCTTTCTTACTTCAACGCCTCGTTTTCCTGAAACTTCTCTCACCAGTGACTTCCTGGTTGCCAAACGCAACAGCTTCCTCTCGCACCTGACATGCTGCACCGTCGTGCGCTGGGCTAGAATCGACTCTGGTGAGCAGCGTGATTTGAACTCTCTGGCATCTAGACTCCCTCATC
>JAQIFY010004001.1:0-12111 GCA_028533085.1 Varecia variegata
TACCAGAATTGCTCAGGAGGAAGGTGAATGACCTGTCAGGGACTCCATCTGCCTCTAAAATTCTGTGATTCCAAGTGGCCCTGCTCCTTGCAATTCAATGTCCTGTCCTCTAATTGCTTCTTTAAAACTGACCCACTCACCTTCCCATCTTTCAGCTTTAACCAACTGAGAGAATGATTGTTATTGTTCCCTCTTTCTTTCCCTCTCTCCCTTCCTTCCTTCCTTTTTTCTTTCTTTTCTTTTCTCTCTTTCTCTCACTTTCTCATGTTGCTAAAAACCCTGTCGCAATCTCATCTCAAAAATCTCAGTCTTATCCTCTTCATGATTCAAACCAGCACAGTGTCCCAAGGTTAAATGTTACCTATCCAATCTCTAATTTCAGCTTGTTGAATTGTTTTCTGTTTATAATAGCAATAATATTGAGGAAAAATTAGATTTTCTCCTGTCTACCCATATCCACAGGACTCACACTTGCTATGACTCATTATGGGAAGTGGAACACTTAAGAAGTGATAGTTGTGGCCAGCTTCCATTATTCTTTGAGGAACAAATAAATAACACTGTGCCAAACTTATTAGTCAGGCTTCTTTTTGGAGACAAGTGACAGGAACTCAATTCATGCTAGCTTAAGCAAAAAAATGAGCTTGTTGGCTTACTTAACTGGGAAATCCAGGAGAACAACTGGGCACAGACACAGCCAGACCCCAGGTTTAAACGAAGTTGTCAGGATTTGTTCTCTAAATCTCTCATTTCTGTTTGCCCCTTCATGTTAGTCCCCCCTCCCCTTTTATTTTTCATTTTTTCCTACTTCAAAAGAGCTCTCCCTCACTAAAAAAAAAAAAGGACTTCCCTCCTACACTTGACACTTGGGTTGGGAAGATTGTTGCTGGCAGCTCCCAACTATGACATCCCAATTTAGCAACACCAGCAGAAAACAAATTTTTCTCTCTTAATATTCATATACTAGTTCCAGGGAAAGACTATAATCGATTCTGCTCAGTTAAAATGCCCACCCTTTGGACCACTGTTGCCAGAAAGTTGCATACTAGGCTTGCATTCCCAAATAAAACCACAGGGAACAGAGAAGTGACCGCCCAAAGGAAGGAACATTGGACAGAGAAAATCACATATGTCCATTACACAAGTAGGAGAAGGGAAGGGGCGCCTTTTGGGAGTCACAGGACTTGCATCCCTGTGCTCTTTTACTAGCTGTGTGACTTCTGAGAAACCACTGTGTCTTTTTGAGCAATTCTTCAAGCATAAAATGGTTACATGGTAGTTACTAGTACATTACTAAATTATGTGTTACAATATCTCTGTACTCTGTATTTTTCAGATAATGAAAAACTGACTTAGTTGAAGAAGGTATTGCAACAGTGCCTGCTGTCCTCTATTTTTATGTTAATACATTTGGGAGTACTTTACATTTTACAAAAAAAAATCATCTACCATATAAATTAGAAAATGAAGCTCCAGAAGCTAGACTGCCTTGAATACAGACTAAAATCAACTCATGTGTGTAACTGTGGTCACACAAACTGTATGACGATACTGCAGTCGAATCGTTTCCTAGATTAGGAAAAGTGGCAGAGACCCACTCAGGGATCCAGACACCAGACATCCATAAGGCAGCGATCCCCGATCCCTAGAACACTAATTTCTGGGCCCAAAGGATTGCCTGCTTGCACTGTCCACCAACTGACTCGTGTGTGTGTGTGTGTGTGTGTGTGTGCGTGTGCGTGTGCGTGTGTGTGTCGGGGGCAGGGAGGGCTGGAGGAGGAGGGAGCACCGAGCAGGCCAGGGATTTTTATAAAATGAGATAATGAAAACCCAACAGTCAGTCCAGGGCGTCTCTAGCGCGACCCTTCCAGGACCGCGGCAGCCCCTCTCCGGCCCGTGGCGCCCCCGCCCCACTTCCGGCTCCGGAGGCTCGGGGCTCCGGCTCCGCGTTTTCGCCCTCGCCCTCGCGCCCTCCGGTTAAAGCTCCCCCGCCTGGAGTAAACAGGCAGCCCGGACCGGCGGCCAGGAGGACCCGCCCCTTCGCCCCGTTTCCTGCGCCAGCCCTGGCAACAGGCCCCGCCCTTCGCGACAGGCCCCGCCCCGCGCCGCCCGCCCTCCGCCCTCGCCGCGTCCGCCCGCCCGCCCGCGCCTGCGGCTGGGCCCCGTGCCGAGTGCCCGGCCCGCCCCCGAGCCTGCTCCCCGCGGACCCCCGGCCCGGCCCCGCCCGCGGGCCCCGAGCCCGCGCCGAGGGAGGGTGCGTGGCGCGCACGTGACTCGTGTTGTGGGCGGGGCCTGCGCAGCGGCAGCGGCGAGGCGGGGCCGGGCCTGGCCGCCTCAGGCTCCGGAGCCCGCGGGGCCCGGTCTGCCGTCCCCGCCCCTCGGTCCCGCGGGGCCCGGCTCTGCCCCGTCTTTGACTTTGCCGCCTGGGCAGCCTCTCCGGACGCAGTCTCCGCGCGGCCGGGCCGCGGGGCTCCCTCCTCTTCCCCTAAGCCCCCACTTGGCAGCTCCTCTTCCCGAAGTTTCCTGCCTGTGTCCACAGACGCGACGCCCCCTCGAGCCCCGAACGTACGTATTCCTGCTGCACAAACACACTGCTTCCCGCCTCCGCACACAGACCTGCCTGGTCCGGGCTCCGCACACCTGGGCCCACCCGAGTAGAGCTCACCTGGCCCAGCGCCCTCCCCTCTCTTTACGGCTGGGGAAACCTGAGGTTCAGAAAGATGGAAGGATATAAATCTAAACATACATTGGCCGTACAGCAGTCCCAATCCCAGGTTTTATCCAAGAGAAATTAAAACATATGCCCACACCAAGACTTACACAAAAATGTTCACAGCATCTTTATTCATAATAGCCATTAAATAAAAATGTCCATCAATAGGACAGTGAATAAACAAATGGCAATATACCCATACGATGGGACACTAACAAACTACTGATACAAACACTATCTTGGAGGAACCTCAAAAGTATTAGCCATGTGAAAAAAGCCAGACGAATATAATGATTCCATTTCTGTGAAATTCCAGAGAAGGCAAAAACTACAGTGGCAGCAAGCAGATCAGAGGTTGCTAGGGGATAGGGATGGACGGAGGGAATTGAACTAGGAAAGGGCACCAGGGAATTTTGGGGGGTGATGGAACTGTATTTTATCTTGATTGTTGTGGTGGTTGCAAGGCTGTGTACACTTGTCAGAATTCACTGAAGTGTGCACTAAAACTGGTAAATTGTTTTTTTACATAAATTGTTCCTAAATTAAACTGATCCTTTAAGAAAAGAAAAGAAAGGTGGAAGGATTTCCTAGATCTGAACCAAGACCCAGAACTCAGACCCCCTGTTGCCAGGGGCTGCTCTCCACCCTGATCCCTTCCTGCAGTTCAGGGTCAGATGACTACCCTGAAACTAGTAGCTCCCAGCCTTTGTCATCCAGTTGACACCTTCCAGATCTCTCCCCTAGCCCCAGGGAAAATGCCCATTACCTTCTTTCTGTCTGTCTCAAGGTAGTTCCAGGAAATAGAACTGGCAGAAAGGATAGATGGAGAACTTTCACTGAACCATCACTACAAGAGAGGCAGTAGTTTGACGTAGAGGTTAAGAGAGTGAACTGTGGAGCCAGACTGCCTGGATTCCAACCCAGCTTCTCCACCTAACTTGCTATCTTGGGTGAGTCTTTTGCCTTGTCTCTGCCTCTGGTTCCTCATTTGTAAACCAAAGATGATGATAGACTCTCTCGCACAGAGATGTTGGAATGCAGGTAAAGTGTGCAGATAGCACATGGCTTCTAGTAAAGCAATCAAAGAAATCGCTGTGTGCCAGCCACCTTGCTATGTTCTTAGCATTCCTACCACTCTTCCTGATACCTCCATTACATACTGCAGCCAGGCTCAGCGTTAGAGGACAGATTTCAAGGTTGCTGGCAGAGAGTGAATGGAAGGGCAGAGGGCAGGGTAGCTGTATCGACTGGGGCGTCCCCAGGTTGAGTGTAGCACAGCAGACTTCTAAACCAGGGGTATAGTCCTTCTGTGCAAATAAAGAAGAAACCAGGGAGCCATCGTGTGTGGCATCGACCAGCTATGGTAGTGAAGACAGAGGTGTGCATGGTAGGGGACAGAGGTGTGCATGGTAGGGAACAGAGGTGTGCATGGTAGGGTGCTGGAATGGAAAAAGATGGGGTTCAGAGCATGAAGTCAGTCATGGGGCCAGACAGTGGAGTGGAGAGACAAAGCAACTACTAGACAGAATGTCAGACAGATATTCCTGATCTTTTAGCTCCTGACCCACAAGTGAGTATGTGCACCAGGTCCTCCCTTGTGCTGCATGTTTCTTGAGAGCCACCACTGTTCGGTTTGCCTTTATTCATCCTTTAGCACCTACCTTGGTGCTTTGAGTGTAAGTGATCAACAGATATTTGAATGTTTGTTAAATGAGATTTTATATGTATCACGAGGCTGGGCCCTTTGGAGAGAGGGTCCTAATCTTAACTCTCTCACTTGAGAGTTAAAGGAAGCAAGGAAAGATATTTGCCTAGGGTTATACAGCAACTTAGGAACAGAAGCCAAATCTCTGCTTTCAACCTGATGTTATTTCCATGACACCCCACTGTACTTACAATGCAGTTGGAAGGAAAAGCAAACTCCCTAAAACTTGCAGAACTAAATGAGGCAGTATGTGGTTAAGACCTGAATGGTACAAACGGTGGGTGTGGCAGGAGTTGTGTGGATCACCTAGGGGCTGGGATCGGGCAGAAAATGCTCACTGCAAGAGAGGGCTTGAACCGCCCCTGAAGGATGGGTAGGATCTGGGACTAAGGAAAGAGAGTGAAGTCCTGAGAGTAGAAGTAGCTTTCTGCTGAGGCCACAGCAGATGTATTTGTAAGGGTCAGTGAAGACAAGCTGGGCTAGAGAGAGGTTTGCCTTGGCTCGTGCTGAGACAAAATGTTGGAGGGCTAGGTTGAGGCCAGATTTGGGGAAATTTCAAGTGCCAGGATAAGGAATTTCCACCTTAGTCTATGGGTAACGGGGAACCCCTGAAAATAGACACAGCTAGGAACTGAACCAAGACAAGACACCAGGCAAAGATCTGCCAAGTCGGTCTGATTTGCATCTTTTGCAGACAGTTGCTTGCCATATATGTGCATTTACTGAATTTACCCACACGCAAAGGAAACTCTATCAGCTAGCTTGTCTATATTTATTTCACGCCCATCTACACATGATATTTGTGTGGGAGCAGAGGAAGGAGAGGGAGAGTAACGCAGTTGGTGTGCCTGCTCTAGACCAGGCACTTTGACCTGTGGTATCTCATTTAATCCTCACAGTCTCGTGGAGTATGGGTAAATTGCCTCAGGAACTCCCAAAGGTGGTGAGTAGCTTTCCCAGATCATAGAGCTAGGAAGTGGTGAAGCCAGAATTCAAACTCAGCTTTGATACCAAAGCCCTCTCCAAATGTTTGGGGAGCTTTAACCTTCCAATGAGAAGATACAGGACTTGGGTTCCCACTCCCAGGTTCCTTCCCTGAGACAGTCAGGTGTGGGGAGGACCCACTAGGCTCACATTTCTAGGAGGGCTTTCCCAGCCCTGGTTTTCTGTTCTTATCTGTAGGAAAAAGAAATCCCCATTTTGTGTCTTTGGAGTCAAAGCTGGGTTTGAATTCCATTTCCACTACTTATAGCTGGTCACAGAGGCTAATGAAGAGAATGACCCAGGAGCTCCAGGGCTCCTCACTTGCATAGGCCCTTTGTAATCCCTTTACCCAGTTTCAAATCCCTAATTTTACATTATTTTCCTTAAAGAGGGCTCCAACAATTGCATAAGCTTCGGACTTCATAAAATGTGAATATGCCTGGAGTGGATGAACTCCATCAAGTTAATTTCTGAGACTTATTTTCTTCGTCTGAATAAAATCATCCTGGACTCTGGTATCTAGTTGACACATAGCACCCAGCCAGGATGCTGAAGTAACTTGAAGAACCTGATCTTACCTAGCCTTATGCCTAAGGCAAAGGTTCACAGGGCCAAAAGAAATACCTAAGGGATTATTAAGTTAGTTCCAAACAATTTAGTATTTATGTCTTAACAATTTAGTAGTTGTTTGCAAAACAACACATATAAATTGAAAGAAATTTTAAGATTGAAAGATATTTTAATTTTTTTCTTAAATAATTGCAATTATTTTTATTTATTTATTTTTTTGAGACAGGGTCTCACTCTGTCACCCAGGCTGGAGTGCAGTGGCATAATCATAGCTCACTGCAGCCTCAAACTCCCGGGCTCAAATTGCAGTTGCTTTCTAATGGGATGTATGCACCTGTTGAGCACTGCACAGTTTCTCAGACATTTGAATCAGATTGTACACAATCACCCATATTTCCTATTCCCCATCAATTTTCACACATACTGCTTGCTTTTGAATACAGTATCACCAAAACTGAACTCCGTAAAGATAGAATGTCATCAAAAGGAATGTAATGCAATCTAATGCCAAAACTGAATTTCCTTTAATTAATAGTTCGTGCAGTATGACAGATGTCAGATATCACTGTGTTCCCCTCAAAAATTTAAAATATCCTGAGGTGCCCTGTGAATTTGCTGCAGCATCCTAGGGCCCTTTGGCACACAATTTGGGAAACATGGACTTAAGGAAACTGTTAGAGGTTATTTCAAGAGACAACCAGAGGGCAGCACTGTTCTCTCCAGTAGAATGGAAGAGTAGACTGTGTGTCCTTGTTCACAATCTTGCCACTCTGTCATGGCTCATCTGTCCACAGGAAATCTTCCTGAAGTCTCTCTTCCTAGTACCTGTTGCCACCCTGGGTTTTGGCTATTTACATAACATTAGCGAAGCAAAGAATAATGGTGGGTTTTTAGGAGGCCTGGGCTTGAGTCCCAGATCTGCCACTTGGGAGGTGTCGCACCTTGGCCCTAACCTCCTTTTTCCGGAGTCTCTTCCAACCTTAAATATCTACGAATCTATGCATCTACTACTCTCAAGCGTTCTCCTAAGAGGCCAAAGTTTTAAATGCGCTTGATTTTTAACTTAGCCTCATCAGAATGAGAGAGAAAGTAATGTTTCTTGTGTTGTACCCGTTCTGCATGCTAGGAGGCTGGGGAATGTGACATCTTTAAATCAGAGAAAAATCCATTTTCACATCAGGTGAATTTCTGAAAAGAAAGAAGAACAAGCAACAACATAAAGCTCTCTACGAGGGGTGCTTGTATATGGGGTGCTGGAAATGTTTCCTGATCTGAATGCTAGCAACTGGGTGTGTTCAGTTTGGGAAACCTTTATCAAAGCATACCATTGTCATATGTGCATTTCTCTGTATGTAAATTACACTTTAATTTTTTAAAAAGGGCAGGAAAGCAAATTGCAGAATTGGAACAATCTAGAAATCATATAAAAATACAACACAAAATAATATTTTTTTAAAAAACCTGACAATGAATTGTAAAGGTATGAATGTGCTATATGCTTGTAGTAATGTTTTAAAATAAATTTTGACTAATTTGAAAAAAACAATAAAATAAAACTCTTGCCAGATGTAAGGAAGCTTTAAGACTCGGGCCAGCAGGGGGAGGTTCGTGCCCTCTGCACGCTGTATTCTGGTTTCTTTGAAGGTTTCCCCTTTGTACTGCTCTGTCCCTGTCATGCTGCAAGGGGTCAGATGCTTAGCCAATGGCAATCCATAAACAGGACAGTTTATCAGGACAGTTTGCAGAGTTAATACAGGCAAAATCCACATTGCTCAAGAATCCCTGCCTGGCGAAGCAACCATTCTGCGTAGCCAAGACACAGAGAGCTCTGCTTGGCCTACTCCCCTTGCTGTGTTATCTGCTCCTATCAGCAATGCTTGCTCAGGAGGGCCCAGAGCCAAAGAAACAGCCAGTGACCAGAGGCTGCTAGTTTTACAAGAAAGAGCACTGTCCTAGCTTTGGTGACACAACTAGCTGAGTGACCAGAACAAATCCTCTGTAAAATGGTGAAGAGACAGTGGATAAAGTCCTTTCTAGCTTGATAATTCAATCATTTCCTGATTTAATGATCCTAGGAGAATGGATAATAGTCTTAAGGAAACCTGAAAGAAGAGGCAGAAAACAAGCTCACCCTGGGAAGAATAAAGTAGTCTTCAAAAATGTCACAAGGCCAGTGGCCCAGATGGGAGACGCCAAGCAGACACCCGAATATAACTGACTTCAAAGATAAAGGCAAAACAGGACGCTCCAGCTGCAGCCGGTAGTGAGCTGAATTTATGGGGCTGGGGAGACAGGCCAGCTTAAGGGATAGAGTATGGGAAAACCATGAGATGGCAAATTTGCAGCCAAATAGTAGTTAACGTGAAAAGTAGTTGCTGTCACTATTTTTTAATCCCATCAGTGCTATGCTCTGATTGCATCGACATGGTACACAAAGGTTTAAAACATAAGAAAATGTGCGGCTTTACTCGGATTCACTTTCCACAGGAGTAAAGGGGGAAAGGTGAAAGAAAGCAACACATGTTGCTAGTCACAGAGCATGAAGACATCAGACAAGCCTCTCTGAGCCTCAGTTTCCTCATCTGTAAAGTGAGGCCCATAACAGCGCCTTCCTCAAAGGGCTGTTGAGACCTGACACTCACGAGCGTGCAGGCTTGTGTGCAGTAGAGTGACTGTCATCATTTATTCTTACGATGCAATGCCGGAGCTCTAGAAAGTCTCTTCCGTACTGTCAGCCACTCAGAGAATAAATTCTTCCAGGACCATGATTTGCCAGAGTCCTGCATGGAGAGGCACTCAGGGGCCAATTTTCTAGGGGATTCTTAATAGGAATAATTATTTAACACTTAAGCTTTGATTTCTTATGGGACCCGACCCCATGGGAGCCCTACCTGTTAGCAGGCTGAGCCCCCTGGGGGAACACACTGAAGGAGCCTCCTCGGGCACACAGGGCTCTAGGGGAGAGACTTCTGCTGATTCTTCTAATTCTTTTTTTTTTTTTTTTTTTTTTTTGAGACAGAGTCTCACTCTGTTGCCTGGGCTAGAGTGCCATGGCGTCAGCCTAGCTCACAGCAACCTCAAACTCCTGGGCTCAAGCAATCCTACTGCCTCAGCCTCCCGAGTAGCTGGGACTACAGGCATGTGCCACCATGCCCGGCTAATTTTTTCTATATATATTTTTAGTTGGCCAGATAATTTCTTTCTATTTTTTAGTAGAGACGGGGTCTCGCTCTTGCTCAGGCTGTTCTCAAACTCCTGAGCTCAAACGATCCGCCCGCCTCGGCCTCCCAAGTACTAGGATTACAGGCGTGAGCCACCGTGCCCGGCCTGATTCTTCTAATTCTTTAAGGTACCTGTTGAGTGGTATTGTTTTTAAGCTTGAGGGGAATAGAAAAGGATGGGGAGCCTGAGCCAGAGACCTTGTCTCTACAAAAGATATTAACAGAAAAATCAGCCGGGTGTGGTGGTGCACGCCTCATCTACTCAGGAGGCTGAGGCAGGAGGATCCCTTGAGCCCAGGAGTTTGAGGTTGCAGTGAGCTATGATAACAGCATTGCACTCTAGCCCAGGCCACAGAGCAAGACCCTGTCTCAAAAAAAAAAAAAAAAAAAAAAGAAGAAGAAATGGTGGGGAAACTGAAGAACAAGAACTGGCCCAAGTTCCCATAGTCTGAATGTCTGGATCCAGAAAGCTCTGCAATTTCTTTACATTTTTTAATGAAGGGAGGAAGGAGAGCAAAGGTATGGACAGTGAGACGGGGTTACGTAGTCAAGGGCCGGTGTCTTTCCCTGGTCTATACCCGTAGGTTTAGTGAGACTGGCCTTTCACTCAGCCAGACTGGAAATATGAATTAGTACAGTCTTTCTGGAAAACAATTGGACACTAAGAATAAAGAACTTTAAAAATATTTGTATCCTTTGATCCTTTAAAAAAATGAAAACGGTCATATTTTGGTACCAGCTGTACGATGTTAGCATAGAACCATTAAACATGTTTATGATGTGTCTAAGGAATTGGGAAATGTTTATAAGATATTAAATACAAAGAACAAGACACTAAATGACTTGCACAGAATTACCAAGTATGTAAAGTGAAACATACGTAGCAAAATGTGAGGAAGTATCCCAATATGTAGTGTTTGTTTCTAGGTGGCCGAATTATGGGTGGTTTTGGGGGGGGGTAGGGGAAGTCTAATTACTTATACTGTTCTCTATTTGCCCGTTTATACACTAAGCACATATTACTTTGATTATAAGGTGGAGGACGGAGGTTGAAAACCATCTCAAATCTGCTCCGATTCCTTCCCAATTCTTGGAATCAGGTTAATGTGCTCCTGGCCCCTTCGTAAAAGTTTTTACGCAGGCCCTTCGGGCAGACGCGCGGGCTGCCGCGAGGACGGTTCGAGAGGCCGCGGGGCAGCCAGGGGGGCGCTCTGGGCTCGGGCGGCTGCTGCGCGCTCTCCCCCGCCGCGAGCGCAGCGGGGCTGTTGGAACCCGTCTGTCCTCCGCCTGGCCGGGGACTGCCGCCCCCGCGCAGCGCGGGGCGAGTTACTGGAAGGGCTGCGTTCGGTCCCCTCCCCCGGGCCCGCCGCTTGGACCCGGGCTGCGGCCGGCGGAAGCGCCCGGGCTTCGAGGGGGGCGGGCGGCCCCTCCCCGCCAGCTCAGCCTGGCCGGGAGGGCGGCGGCGCCAGGGACGTGCCGGGGCCCACGGAGGCCTCCCCGCGCCAGCCCCGGCGGAGGAGGGCGCCCCCAGCCGCCCAGGCCCGCTCCCTGCGGGCCGCCCGCTGTGCGGAGCAGGCGGAGCGAGCGAGGAGGCCACGATCGCGTCGCAGGGCGGGCTGCTCGGGCCTCCCGGCTGCTCCATCGGCCCCTTTGTCCCAGATTCGGGCCCGGCCAGCGGATCGAAATCGCGTCGCCGAGCCGAGCGTGCGCTCTGGCGTCGGTGTGGACGGCCGAGGAGGCTGCCCGGCCTGGCCCCTGGCGCGCGCCCTGGCGCTGCCTCCCCGCGCACTCTGCAGGAGCCCGGCCCGGAGGCCGCCGTAGCACCAGGCTGCACGCAAGGTTTCCTCCGGGCGCGTGGCTCATCTTCAGCCGGCCCCCTCCCCCTCCGTCCTCCCTCTGTCTTTCTGCCTCAACTTCTTTCCTCCAGTGCCGCTGCCTTTCCAAGGCTAAGTCTGATGCACCAAAGGGCTTGAACCCATCCATTACCTCTATCTGTAAATTCACCCCTCCCCGCTATCCACTACACTCTGCCAATCAAATTTTCCCTCCATTTTGCCACCAGGATGAGATACCACCCTCTCTCACTGTCATCAAGAAATACTCCCAAGGCAAGAATAGTTGACATTTGCTCCATCACCCTGGGCCAGGTGTGTAATTTTCAGGGTCCAGTGCAAAATGAAAGTGCAGGGTGTCTTGCTCAAAAATTAAGAATTTCACGATAATGACAGCAGAGCGTTAAACCAAGCCTGGAACCTTTCTAAGCACCTGGCCAGCACATTGTCCTGAAGCCCACACCCTAACAGATGTTTGTTGAATGAATAAAGGAACAAATTATCTCTTTATCGTGGCGGGTTATTGGAAGCAGGGGTCTTCTATTGGTCAGCCCTCTACCTTAACGTCACAGCATTGGCATGGTTGACTCCTTTCCTTGTAAAGCTCCCTTTTCCTTTGGCTTCTGTGACATTGCATTGGATTTCTCACTCTCTCCTGCGTCCCTCTAACTCTTGTGCTGGCTTCCCTTTCTTCTGTATGGCATTTGGGTGTGTTCCCAAAGGTTAGGTCCTCAGTTCCTCTTTTTCTTCCTAATTCCTTTGGAGAGACTGTCCTCCCTGTTTCAGTCACCACCTTTGTGCATGTACCGCCCCAGCCTTTATCTCCAATCCAGATTTCCCTCCCAAGCCCTTGTCTTGGCTTTTCTAATTCTTGGGCATCCTGGCAACTGAAACGTAAAAAGTCAACAATTAAATGTATGCCTGTTCATCTACTTCCTCCACTTTTCCTCCTTCCCTCCCTCCCTTCCTTCTCCAGCAAAAAATAAACCAAGCCCGGGACACTTCTAAGTTTAGGATGCTTTGCAGCGATACAGGTGGATCATTCATGAAGCCAACCTTTCCAGCACCTTTCAAAGTGTTTCCTGG
>JAQIFY010004002.1:0-12111 GCA_028533085.1 Varecia variegata
CTAGGATCAGTTAATTAACATTTGTAGTACTCTAATCAGGAACACACACTCCAGCAGTGGTTGGTTAGCATTTGAAAAACTAATTAAAGCCCTGTAAGTCTCCAGACATGGCTGATAAAAGGGTGCCAGCTAATTATGTCTGATCAATCCCAGAAAGTTAAAAATTTTGCAAGTGGATGTTGGTAAAAGAATTCACATTCAAGATACATAGTTTGGCTGGAAATACTGCGCAAGCATGACCCCCACCCCCCATCTTTTATGAACAGGGCATAAGACTCTAGCAAGCCTAATAGTTTAACTGGACAGGGCTATAGACTAGGATTCTGATTAGTTCTGTGGGCAGCTGCGTGGATTTTGCTATTTGATTCTGACTGGCCTGTTAGCTGAATTCCCCTGCTAAAATATTGTCCAATCTGTTTCAAATGAACCTACGAGACAAAGTGGGGTCTGCATTTCTCCAAGTTCAGAAAGTAAAGACTTGATTTGGTTTTCAAACAGGGATATGACAGTATGTGTGACTGTCTATAGAGCTATTTTGCTTCTTTTGTATGCATGGCCAAATTCATTCTTTTATTGTAAATTATCCTATGGTTGTAATGTGAGAGAGCCCTCATCCGCTTCTTTCTGTTGGAGACTAACAATGTCCACCAAGAAAAGAATCTGTTACTCACAAATGGCTTCTTGTCAGCTCCTACCGTATGTTTACTGTGTTAATAAATACTAAATGGAGGGTTCTCCTTCAGTAGCATCTGAAGGGAAGGACTCTGCTAATTAAGAGAAAGATGACTGGAGAATATGATGTGGTATATATCTAATTATTTTTTCTTTACCTTTAGATGGAACTTCCAAAAGGTATTGAGCATTTGAAGCATTTCAAAAGAATTTTCTCTTTTTATGCTTCATCTACCATGACACCTTTTTTTCTGGGAGCAATGTCAGAGAAGGGTATTTTGAAAGAAAATTCTGTCGCAGTGATTAAAAGAAACATTCATAGCTTGTAAAAGCAGTTATTTGTGGAAGAGGCTTAGTGCAAAAAGGGAGGTTAAGCGAAGGATGGGAAATAGATGCCCCCCAAACCTATGTAAAGGATGTGTTCGAAAACCTCATCTATAAAATTCTCTGGAATCTAAACAGATACAGTGAAAGTTTATCTGATGGTGAAACAAAATGACAGTTTTCAGACTTACGTGAAAGTCTGAGCATTTTGCTTGTAGTTTCTCTAAGATTAATGCTATAGGAACATCAGAGAACAGATACAACAAAGCAAACTTATTAGTTAAGTAATAAAGCCACTGAAAAAAGAACAGAAGAAAATTGTTTGGTTAAAATATATTTGTTTTTTCAGAACTGTCCTCTTTTTGCCTACATTCCTCTGGGGAGCTCTATGAGTTCCCAGGAAACAATTGGCTTCACAATCTTCCCTTGCTTGTGTATGCTGCCCAGGTTCTTAGACCAGTAAAGATGAAGTGACTTATTATGTGTGCTTTCATTCCTTCCAGAAAATGAATTTTATTGGCGTCTATAGCTTGCACATAATACATTTGCAACCACTTCATTTGTTGGATCCAGGTAATAAAAATGAGATTTCCTTTACAAATGATATTCTGACATTCATAAAAATGAAGTAGTGAGATCAGTCAGCCAGCTTAGGGCAAGGCCACATGCCAAATGATACAAGTTTAAATAACATAAAGTGCAGTGTCAAAGTAGTTCAAGTAATAATATGCAAATTTTCACTAAAAAGGTAGGAAGTAGAGGACAATTCTTTTTACTGTAATGTACCTGAAGGAGCCCAAGTTCTACATGACTAGCTTGGATATAGCCAATAAAAACCAACTGTTGGTACAATCTAAATTGCTCTGAATAACTTGTATCAAATTGAAATTCAGAAAATAATAATTCTATAAGAACCATTATGAAAATGGAAAAACTATTCTTTCTTCTTTATATGATACAAATTTAAATAAGTTCTATAACCTCAGGATAGAAGATAGCTAGACTAATAAAATACTGGTTAAAAAATAAATCAGGTTCAAATAAATAGACCTAATTCTACAATTTTATTCCACCTAAATTGATGTCATTTTTACCTGTACTTCATGATCTTGAAACTGTATCTTTAGATTGAAATTGTGAAAAGTAGAAAACATTATACGTTGTATTTTATACAAAGGCTTTTATCAATTGCCTTCATTTACACTTTCTGCTAATAAAGTGGTAACGGCAAGATGTTTCCAGAAATAGTGGCTTACTCAAAATTGAATGAATTTTTTTTATCAACATAGAATGGGCACCATCTGAAGGTCAACAGATCAAGAGACAAAGAAGCTCATAATTTATGGATTTTTGTAATGCTCTATGAGAATCTTATGATACAAATACAGATTTGTTTATTCTTTTTAGTTTCTCTTACTGTTTTCACTCTGGGTGGGTCACCTTTTACCTTTTTAAATTAAACCCTGAAGTGAAATTGTTCATTTAAAAAATAGCGTAATTAAAACACAATATGAGGTTACTGCTAAATGTGCACTACACCATGACAGTCGTAGCTCATTGGAGATGAGTGTTTTACCTTTGTATTTCACTACTTTCCTTTACTAAATAATATAGTTGACAGTTTTCAAGTGCAAATGAGTAAAAGGAGGTGATTTGTGTATAATGATTAAATTTTGGAACTAGAAGGAGATTTATAGCTCATCTACTCCAACTCCTTTACTTTACAATTGAGAAAGTGCAGGTTGCGTAGGTTATGTGACACTCTATAGTAACACTGGTTTTATGTATTTATTCATTTGCTCCTTCCCTTAGCGTATTCAATTAGCTTCTTGTGTCCAATAAACCTAAAAGCCCTTTAAATACTTTGGTTCCTGGCCGTCCTCTGCTCCTCCATCTGTGTGGGCATCTGTTCTATGTGTTTTGCGCCCCTTCTCAGGGATCCCAATCCCCATTTCCCATCTGACTCACTAGCTCCAAGCTGGCCAATCCACCCACTTGCTCAAGGGACCGAGTCCTACGAGTCACTTGGCTCAGGGAAGAGCAGACGGTTTGCAGTGGCCGTGTTTTCTGCTGGTACCACTAATTATGCATGCCACGGCTCATGTACACATGGATACACATTAGTTCCATTATTTAACCATTGACAAACATTATTTTTTAAAAATTTTCTAGGTGCTAGAAAATTTTGCTAGTCTCAATAAAAAGGGGCCCTGTTGTATTCATTCGTAGATCAATGCATGTTTATAATCATACTGAAAAAATCTGAAACAAGGCATAAATCCAAATCTTAATTTTAAAACAGCCTGATCAGAGATATAATCTGAAAAATAAAATTACCTAGAGAGATTTTTAATTAAGAATTTTTTGGCCTCAGATGTTATGATGAGTTTGTAATCTTTATCCTCTTGGGAGATGAATGAAATAAGGTTTTTGGAAGAACAGAAGCATATATTATGAGATATCATACTTGATTATCTTTAGGTTTTTATTTGAAGGGAAATAGCAGCCCAAAATTATGCTTGTTTAACTATAGACAGCAAGCATGAGGAATCTAGTTTTTAATACTTCTTTCTGCTTTTGTTGTGCTCTCTTTTTTAGATTTTGATATTAGAGTGTGCCACCTTCATGAGATAAACGTGTATTTCCTCTCTTCTACCTTAATGAAGAGGCTACCAATAAGGGGGGAAAAAATCTAGATTCTAGGAAATGCATCAACTTTGAACTCTGTAATATGCATTTATTCTTTGCTATTCAAATCTATTCAGTTTTGAAGTTAGGATGGTGAGAGCTCCCATAGCAAGTTCAGATAACAGGGAGTATCCTGACACATCTGAATCTATTCAGGTCCTGAATTTCAGATACCAAATAGTAAGAGTTTGGAAGGTGATGTATGCCTTTCCTCTAAACAGAGTTATCACATCAATTTTGTCTGAATCTCATCTGTTCTTAGATTTGGAGAGTGAGAGTTTTAATGGGAAATTACTTGTAGTTTTAAGGCTGTAAGGTTAGACCATTCCACTACTGGGCTTCCCACATACACTCAGTGTTTTCGTCATCAACTTTCTTGAAAGGCAAATTTGGGAGAAGGACATTGACAGAAGGAGGGTAAAAAGCATCTGCTCACTCTGAGGTTATTTGTTTCTAGACTTTACAGCATGAAGATGTCTGGAGTAGACCCAGGGAAGAGATGTGGGAACAATGATTTGACTGTTCAAGTGGAGGTGGCTGCCAGGTGTAAGAGAGAGAGAGCCATGTCCACAAGACCACTGGGCTTATGCAATGGTCATAAGTTCCTTTTCCTACTCCACAGCCCGTCCATGGCCTCTGCCCTCTAGTACAGCCTATTAACGTTGTTACCTGATTTTGTCTGTATGAAGGGAATTGAAAAGGTTAAAAACGGCCGGGCATGGTGGCTCACGCCTGTAATCCTAGCACTCTGGGAGTTCGAGGCGGGTGGATCGCTCGAGGTCAGGAGTTCGAGAGCAGCCTGAGCAAGAGTGAGACCCTGTCTCTACTAAAAATAGAAAGAAATTATCTGGCCAACTAAAAATATATATAGAAAAAATTAGCCAGGCATGGTGGCACATGCATGTAGTCCCAGCTACTCCGGAGGCTGAGGCAGAAGGATCGCTTAAGCCCAGGAGTTTGAGGTTGCTGTGAGCTAGGCTGACGCCACGGCACTCACTCTAGCCCAGGCAACAGAGCAAGACTCTGTCTCAAAAAAAAAAAAAAGAAAAAAAAGAAAAGGGTTAAAAACAACATGGGAAATGTTTCATTCCCACACTAGAGATAAGGATTCCCATGGCAATCACTGCATATTGATAGTAGCATCCCAAGAGTGTGATGTTAGGAATACCAGCAGCAGAGGTGAAGATCTGGCAGAAAGATAGGATGCCCTGAGTAGAAAACAGTCAAGCTAATTGAATGTTAACAACGCCAATAAAGGTAATGATAATAATGATGAAGATTGAGTACAATTATTTAGGGCTATGTGCCTACCACTTTTCGTGAGTGATCTCACTAGATCCTAAAAAAAAACCTTATTAGTTACTACTATTATCCCCATTTTGCAGAACTAAGATTCAGAAGGTTAAGAAACATCTAAGATCACATAGCTAAGAAATGGTGGAGCTGGTTCTGAATGCTGTGCAGTCTGCTTAGAGAACCTGTGCTTCTGAATAGCGCATTATTCTACAGAACAATTCCACAGAGCTAGAGAATAGTTCTAGGAGGGCTAATATCTGCCAAGAAAGCTGGCAGGGTCTTAGTAAAAAAATGGTCTTGTTTTGCAATCTTATTTTAAAACAAGTGAAGTTTGAAATGTTTGCATTTTACTATATATATATATATATTATTGTAAATTTTGTTAGTGTTTAATTTCTTCAAGAAAATGTCATGCTTTCCTGTCAAGGAAATTTTCAGAATATTTTAACCCATTTTATAGGCATAAAATCTATTACAATAAGGAAGGATAATGAGAGTTAATTTTACAATTTTATCTCTGATGCAGCTTCCAAATTATGTTGATACTTACCTGGATACTTACATGATACAGTTATAGATTTCAAGGCACTGAAAAGAGAATTATTTTTTTCTGGGAGCGTAGCCTTGGGAGGTACCAGCTGAGTGTGTAACTAGTTGTGGGTCTGAACGTAGCATCGAGGCACGTTAGGGCTGAAAGAGGCCTTGGGACCAACCATGTCACTGGACGTAAGGATGGGAAAACTGAGGCTCAGAACCAAGGACAGCAGTGAAATCATGGGTAACTCCAAGATCATTATATATTGGATGTCAGGGCAGAAATAGGAAGTCAGTTTGATTCCCAATCTCTTTGAACTTAAGTCACAAAATTGGTCATTTGGAAAATATGTACTAGAGAATAAATTGGGGATTAGAATGAAGAAGGTTTCTCTTGTGTTGGGAGAGAAATCTTGTTTTGGACTGAGCCTTACTTTCCTGTAACTTGCTTTTGGGGCTACAAGTGAAAAATATTTTCATTTCTCTCCTTTCATCTTTTCCTCCTTCCTCTTGGAATCATTATCAAATGTTTTGGTGTGCATTCTGATGTTTGAGAAAGAAACAATAATTTCCCCCTTTGACTTTCCTTTCAACTGTGGGTAACTGAAATTTGATATCATGTATCAAGTGATTCATCTGTAGCATTTATATCTAGTCATTTGGGCAAGAAGCCCTGCATAAAAGCAATTATGTTGGGTAATTCCCAATTATCCACATGCGGCCTAAGCAGATCTGTGCCCGTTAAAATCTCCAGATGCCATTTCAGGAAAAAGCACAAAGCCTAACAGAAATATACTGCTCTCAGCCAAAAGCCTCTTTTGGAACAAAGTTCTAGATAACAATGATGCAAGGGCTAAACCAGAGATTCTCAATCTCAGCACTATTACCATTTTGGGCTGGATAATTCTTTGCTGTGAGGGCTGTCCTTTGCATTCTAGAATGCTTAGCAGCTTCCCTGGCCTCTCTCCACTAAATGCCAGTCATACCCCCTTAGTTGTGACAACCAAAAATGTTCCAGACATTGCCAAATGTTTCCAGTGGGGCAAATCACCCTCATTTGAGAACTCCTGATCCAAGCACACATTATGTAGCTCATCTTGCTCTTCAGTTTTTTACATTTTGGAAAAATTCATTTCTCTTGTGAAGGTGGCACACTCTAATATCAAAATTCTCCTGAAACATATTACAGACATGTTAGGGGAATGGTAGCCTGAGTTCTAGCCCTCTAAAATACACTCAGTGCTGTTTCATAAATGGGTCTGCTCCGTGCATGCATTTCTTTTAAGTACCCCAACCCGATGACCATAAACATCATGGCAAAGACTTTCAAATCTCTAAAAGTACAGGTTAAAAATTTTTAATAACAGCTGTTCACGTGAATAGCAGTTTTCAAAGCACTATAAAATTGCATTTCCCTTTTTCCTCACAAAAGCTTTGTAAGCTGTGTTAGATGCTTACTGATGTTATCACCATCCTACAGATGAAGACGCTGAGTCACATTCAAAGTCACGTAGCTAGTTCATGCAAGTGATAGATTTGGAGCTTGAGTCTCTTGCAATTGCAAAGCTCTTCGTCACAGAGGCCATAGGAAGGTACGTGGCTCTGGACAGTTTACTTTCGAATTTTGGTCCTACCTATTACTAGCTGTGAGAAATTGGGCCAGTCATTGAACATTGTTATTCTTTAGTTTTCTTATCTGTACAGTAAGCATTATGCCTTATAAGGTTATAAGGTACTTTATTAGCCACATAAGATTATGAGTAATAAATGATCAGGGCTTGGTATATAACAAGTACACAAATACTAGGTATTGTTGCAATTAATAAGAATAATTACACAAGTATTGTTATTATTATTGAGAGTGAAGAATATAAAGACAGATTGTCTATGTTTGGCTCCAAGATCCACCACTTACAGCCACGTGCTGGCGCAACCCTGGTTTATCCTCTGCCTTCATTTCCTTATCCACGAGAAGAGGATGATGGCATCTGCCTTGCTTCATGGGGCTGTTGGGAAGAGTAAATGCCACATAGGAAAGGGTCACTATGTGTCAACTATAATAACAATAACAATAATGATGATTATTTATTATCCATTAAATACATTGGTATTTTTTCTAGACTCAGCTAAATTTGAGCTTAGCCTCAGTAGTCTTATCTGATGTGACCTTTATCAGTAAGGATTTTTGTTTGCAAACTAGAGAAAACACCACTTGTCATCTTAGACAGAAAGAAATTGACTGGAAAATGCTGTTGAGGAATCAGAGCAAGGTTGGAGGTCTGGGTCTGGAAGGTGAGCAGATGCCCAGGGAAGCCGGAACTCTGAGGTCAGGAGCTGTGTGGGCGTCACCAGCAGGAACAGCTGGGACAGCGACGCTGTCATCGTGGGGAGAAGCTCCCATTGGGGCCTCACATCCTGTGCTACTCCCCGGAGAGACTCGTGGGGAGACTTGGACGGCGGTGGGCAGCCAAAGGGCTGTGGATGTCTTTTACATTACCCGAGTCTTACTAGTGGGGAGGGGAGAGAGATACTGACTGACTGGTTTCTCCTCTTAAAATTAATCACTGTGGTACTACAAGTAAAGTTTTAATTTTTTAATGATAAGTTGCTTCACCGAGACAGATAAGTTTTTCTATTTTATGCCTGGATATTTGTTTGGAGTAAAGGCACAATCACTATAGCAGTGGGGATGATAATGAGAAATGACTATTTAAAGACACATTTAAAATGGTAAAACAGAAAAGGTAACTCACTTCAACTAAATTTTATTGAGCGCTTACTGTGCCTTTGACACTGGGCTGGTGCTGAGGACGGAAGATGAAGACAACATGGCTTCTCCCTCTAGGAAGCTAGTTGCCCGACTAAGAATACAGATATGATAAAAACAAAACAAAATAATTAAAAAACTAGCTGTAACATAATGTGACAAGTGTTTTAATAAAGACGTTGTGCAATGTGCTTCGGAATAACAGAGAAGAGACATCATTACAGCAGTGACGTGAGCCCAGATCTGAAGTAGCAATTGGCCAGGAAAGAAAGGGGAGAGAACATTCTGGGAAGAGAAAAAGCAAAGGTGAAAGAAAAATCATA
Source organism: Varecia variegata (assembly GCA_028533085.1). Taxonomy (NCBI): domain Eukaryota; kingdom Metazoa; phylum Chordata; class Mammalia; order Primates; family Lemuridae; genus Varecia; species Varecia variegata. Next base: position 8,605 of record JAQIFY010004002.1, read on the forward strand.
AGAAAGAGAAAAGGCACAAATCCTAAGCCTGTTGTAATGAGTTGTCCTATCACATCTCTTTTGTTTTATTGTCCTTTTATGTCCTTTGTGATTTTTTTTTTTTTAAAGAGATAAAGTTGCTGTGTTATAATCAGCCATCCCATTAGGTCTGGTTGAACGTGAAGACCATGTTTCTGGAATAACTCAGACCAGTCGTATTTCTGAGAGTGTCCTCCCTCTAGAATAGTCATGGAGAAAGCCATTAGGTGAATACTATTCAGGAGAGGAGAGGAATACCAGCATTTAGATGGGGGACAAATGTTTCCTCTGCCAATCTGATTCCACTTAAACATGTCCTTAAGCTCATTTTGGTAAGAGTTAAGCCAGCAGGGCTGGCTCGGATTCAGCTGTGGCTGTAACTATCTGTTCAGATAAACTGCTGCAGAGGGTGGTACAAATGTGTAATGAATTAGCAGCCTTAATTACCTACAAAAATTAATTAAGGTAAAGGCAGGCATTGGAATAAATGATCCATGCAGACAATTAGAATAGTTCTAGATAACGTAAGATAAATCTGCCTTTCTTTTCCTGCCTAATCATGGTGAAACCATTCAGAATTTATCTCCTTTGAAAAATTACTAAAAGAATTAAATAGGTTTTTAAAAAGCAAGTGTAGTCTGATTTTAAATGAAAGGTGAAAAATGGTAGTTCCAGCTTTTGGTCCACTTCAATCAGGGGTGGGGCTAGATGGTAAATATTTCTGGCTTTCAGGGCCATGAGTCTGCGTTACAGCTATTCAACTTTGCCGCTGTTGTGCGAAAGCTGCCAAAGAAAATATGAAAAGGAACGGGCTTGGTGTGTTTTAATAAAACCTTATTTATAGACACTGAAGTTTGAATTTCATATAATCTTCACATATCATATTATTCTTCTTTTGATTTTTTTCAACCATTTAAAAATGTAAAAACTATTTTTAGCTCCCGGGCTGTACAAAAACAGGCGGCAGGCCAGATCTGGCCCATGGGCTATAGAGTTTGCCAACTTCTGTTTTAAAGCATGAAAAAATGATGAAATGAGATGAACTATGGTTCCATGTGGCCCAAATATGACAATATATAAATAATATATACACTAACCTGGCATCAGAGAGTATAGAATGACATGTGGAGCGAAACATTTTAAAAATTATATTTCATCAAATCATGTGGCTGTTCTCCAAAGATGTGACTCAATCACATATTGATGGGCTATTTTCAGAAATTATTTACCAAAAGCACCACTTGTTTTGTCTATGCAAGGATGTGACTTCAAATATCACTTGGAACCAACTAAAGTATCTTTTATATTTTACACTTGAGATTTCTTCTAAAATAGTCAAAATTTATCCAGGCATGGTTGCATGGGCCTGTAATCCCAGCTATTTGGGAGGCTGAGGTGGGAGAGGATCCCTTGAGGCAAGGAGTTTGAGACCAGCCTGGACAACATAGTGAGACCCTATCTCAATTAATGAAATAAATAAGTCAAATTTTTTTTTGATATTCACTAGCGAATGAGACATAGATGATGGCCCTAACAACACCAACACCAACCCTGAAAGCAGTGTTGAGGAGGAACTCTGGCATGGGTTGGATCTCACTGGCAGTATTATTAGGTCAGCATTAAGTACTACTGAAAAGAATGGCTAAGATAGACTTTTTGTATTGATTTTGACCTTGGTTCTCTTTTTCTTTTATTTTGCTTGTTTGAATCATCTGTGGATATACTTGGCCATTTCTGTGTCCCATACTAGTCTGGTACTTTCCTGGCACTATTATTTATGTTGATAGCAACATATTCTTTCTCTGGTTATAATACAAATGTTGGTTTTATTCCCCCACCCATTCTAAGGTCTCCTCCTTATTTACAAAGTTGTCTACCAACTGTTTTTATACTCATCCATTTCTGTTTTTATTTTCTAATACAAAATTCTATGCAAACCTGGGATTGTTATCCTTCTCTAATGTAAAATATTCTCTCCTGAGAATTGCTCCAAAAAACAAAACAAAACAAAACAATTAGCACAGAATGTTTCTCCCCAGTATATAAATGTCTTCAAATATTGTAGTGGGAAAGGGATTTGTAAATGTCTTTAATTTTGAGGGGAAAAGAAGTTTGGGTTGAAGTTTGCCTGGAAGATTTTTTTACTCGTATGAAAGTGGTGTTCTGTTAAGCATAGTCCCCCAAACCTTATCGCATACATATTTATAGTCTTATACATATATGTATGTGTGTATATATATTCTGTATATAGCTATATATATAATTATAAATTGTATACATTCCATTACTGTGTACATTACAAACATACAGCTAACAGAATTTTAAAAGGCCAAGATAAAAATAAAAATAGAAGTTCTGGTGTTTTCTCTCCAAGTTCTGCTTTGTGCACGCCTGGGTTACACATCCCCCATTCTAGGGAACAGACATTCTATTGGCTGTCAAAGCTGGGATTAAAGGCCATCTGTTTTCTGCTTCACTAAGGTTTTGTTGTTTAATGGCTTCACACTTTCAGTGGTGCATGGAACACTGAATCATATGGTTGGCCTTTTGAATGTGAGAATGCAGAACTAAGCATATAGAATATTCTTTCCAGTTTGTGGCCTGTGATGAGCTTGGTGAATCTGGCAATTTCCATGATGAAGTAGGTTGTTTGTGGGGCACAGTTGGGCTGATGCAGCTTATGTGTGAGCACCAAGCCTCAGAGTTGTGTGTTACAGTGGCAAACACCACGACAACATGCCCATTTACCTTGGTATGGACTGAATTTTGGGGACTGAATTTAGGCAGAGTTGGCCAGTTTTTGAGGGAGTTTAAGATTTTTCTTATTATACCCTGAAAACACCACTTAGCCCCTTTGCAGTGGGTGTATTACATTTTATGCCACAGTGATAGGACCCAGCACCATGCAAAGTATCTAATAATCTTCCAGTGTGAATGAAAGACACTTTGTTATCCTTTTCTGGGATAGTTGGTAAACTCTTATCTAAATATTTAATAAAGGTATTTTTAATTCAAAGAATGGCAAACATTAGTGATTAAGCAGTGATAGAAATGGAGGTTAGAAAGCTTCTTGGACCCTCTGAAATCACCCTACCCCTACCTGTTGACTTACTCATCTGTTCCCAGCCTCTAAATACTTGCCTAGTTATTTGAAATAAGACAGAGATTTGCCAAACTAGGTTTCATTCCTAAGAGAGTACTGTCCCAAAAGGTAATGTTGTCAAGAAAACCAAAGTACACTTTTATTTTTTTTTTTGTTTGTTTTTTTTTTTGAGACAGAGTCTCACTTTGTTGCCCGGGCTAGAGTGAGTGCCGTGGCGTCAGCCTAGCTCACAGCAACCTCAAACTCCTGGGCTTAAGCGATCCTACTGCCTCAGCCTCCCGAGTAGCTGGGACTACAGGCATGCACCACCATGCCCGGCTAATTTTTTGTGTATATATATATATTTTAGTTGGCCAGATAATTTCTTTCTATTTTTAGTAGAGACG